>JAUTWP010011120.1:0-69866 GCA_033042655.1 Cyathermia naticoides
ATTTAATTTAATAAATAAAATATTATGAATATAATTTTTACTTGATGAACTTATGTTTGAAAAACAACAATATTGGATTTATTTTGAACAGATAAAAAATACAAAATATTTTGAGGGGAAGCAGGAGAAAATATGACTTTTTTAAGGAATTTACTTTGAGATATTCATTACAGAGAATGGAGAATTCAAAATTTTTTAGAATTTCAAACAATGAATATTATATGAACTTTAAAAAGGGATTTGACTTTGAATAATAATCATATAAATCTATTAGATAGATGAGTTTTTGATTTTATAGCTTCTTTAAAAAGAGAAAAAATTCAAGTTCCAGATTATTTATTGGATTTATTGAATAATATTAATTATGATTTAATTTTTTATTTTGAACCAATACAAGAGCATAAAACTAGGGAAGAAACAGGAAGAATGTTAGATAAAAATAAGTCTGAATTATGGGCTAAATTTATAATTAGAGAATATTTAGAAAATTTTTGAAAAAATAAAGTTGTTAAAGTTCCTTATTTTGAAACAGGTAATTTAGAAAATAATATTTTAGAAAGATATAAGTTTGTAAAAAAAATTATTGAAAATTATTATGCAAAAAATACTTAAATATATAATCCTAATTGGAATATTTTTACTTCCACTTATAAATTCAAGAATTACAAAAAACTTGTAATTCTTTTTTAGATTAAAAATAAATTTGAAAAAAATAAAAAAAATGATATAGTTAAACTAGTTTAACTTATAAAAAATAAAAATTATGGTAACTGAAATGATACTAAATCCTATTTGAAAAGGGCAAATTACAATTCCTCAAGCTTGGAGAAAAATTATTTGAATTGATGGAAAAAAGGAAGTTAAGGCTAGATTAGAGTGAAATAGAGTTATAATTGAACCTATTGAAAATGATATTGAGTGGGATATTGATTTAATAAGTTTGGATAAACTGAATAAAGAAACAAGAGATGCTATAAAAATAGCAGATGAAAATTATAAAGCTTGAAGAATGGATAAATTTATTTCACATAATGATTTTTGGAATGTTTAAAATTACATATGATACTTCTAATATCTTAAAAAAAGATAAAGAAAGGATAATGAAAGCTCCTAAAGTTTCTAATAGAATGAAAAAGTTTATTGAAAAATTAGCTTTAAATTTTCCAAATATTTCTAATATAAAAAGATTACAGCCAAAATCAGAACATAAATTTAGATTTAGAAAATGAGATTATAGAATAATTTTTGGAGTAGATTATTGAAATAAAATTATAATTATTTACAGGATTTGATTAAGAAAAGATATTTATGAAGATTAATTCTATGCAAAGACTACTAAAATATATAATATTAATTGGAATATTTTTACTTCCACTTATAAATTCAAGAATTACAAGTTTATTGTGATTCTCTTTTTCTATGCCTGTAAGTTGAAATTATGAATTTACAAAAGTAATATTTTTTAATATTTGGAGTAGTTTGGTTATTTCTTTATTTTTTATAATTAACATATTTAGTAGGGTATGAAAATTTTCATACCCTACAGTAGGACTATTCTTTTTCTATACAATTCTGTTTCTCTCAACAATTTTTTCGGAATCTCCAATAATTTCTTTTTTATGAAATAATGAGAAATCACATAGTTTTTTAATGTGGAGTAATTTAGTTTGATTATATATAGTTTTTTTATCTTCCTTTAGTATTAAAGGAAGTACCTGAGGAACGAAGGGGATAGATTATATAAGTTTCTCCTCAATTATTAAAACTTTTATAATCTCAGGAATTTTTGTTTCTATGATTGGTTTTAAAGAATATTCTTCACCTACTCTTAAGTACTGAGATTTATGAAAAAGATTATTATCAACATTTGGTCATCCAAATTATCTATCTATTTTTTTAGTAAGTTTAATGCCTTTTTTGTTTCAAAAAGAATGATATTTAAATAAAACTATTTTAATTTTATTTATTATTACATTAATTTTTACTAAATCTTTTATAGCAATATTTTTATTTTTAATGTTTACTCTGTATTATTTTTGAAAAAAAATTAAATATAAAAAAATAATAATTACTTTTTCAATTTTATTGTGATTTATATTAATTTATAATTTTCTACCTGAAAAATTACATTCATTTTTTTCAAGATATTTTATTTGGGATACAACTATTAGAATAATATTTTCAGATATTAAAATATTTTTAGTTGGTTGATGAACTGAAACGTTAACTTATTTTTTTAATATTTTTAAATCAGAATATGTTTATATTTTTGAAAATTTAGGTTATACAGCGGATAGTCCACATAATATAATATTAAATTTTTTTTATCATTTTGGATTTTTTGGATTTATTTTTATTTTATGAATCTATTACAAAATTTTTAATTATAGAATAGATAAGAAGGTCAATACACATTCTTGTTTTTCACAAAAATCACAAATTAAAACTTCTCTAATTTTAATATTTCTATTTTTATTTTTTAATCCTACAAATATAGTTATCTATTTATTTATAGTAATTTTACTAGTAAAATTATTTTTACAAAATCAAGAAATAAAAACTGAGAATAAAGTTTCTTATTCTATACAGAGTATTTTATTTTTATTTATTACTATAATTTCAATATTAGGAGTCTATAATTCATATAATTTTTATATTTCAGAAATTTATTCATATAAAAATAACTATATAAAAGCATTACAAAATTATAAATATAATCCAGAATTATATTTTGTTGAATCACAATTCAATGATTGATTACAAATTTCAAAAATAAAGACAGAAGAATATTATTTTTATAAAATAAGAAATATAAATGATATTAAATGAAAAATCAAAATATGTACAGAATTTATTGAAAAATATAACTATGCTGAAGGTTATTTTAGATGTGGTCATAGCTTGTGGAATATATGACAAAAAGATATAGCAAAAAAATATTATAAAAAATGACTAAAAAAGATACCAAATTTATGGGATCCCAATTCAAAATATTATAGAGAATTTATAGTAAAAAAATTTAAAATAGATAGCCATAGAATTACAAGTAAAAAATATTGATTAAAAAAAGTTTTAGATAGAATGAATATAAACAATAAATTTACTGGTCAATAAAGGATTTTAATTCTCCATAAAATAATGAGAAAAAGAAATAAATTTAAAAAAATAAAAAGAATATTGTTACTCTTAATAGTACCAATTTTTTTACTTGCCTATATTCTTAACTATATGTATGCAGAAAATAGAAAAGAAGAAATTAGATTAGAAAAGATTAGACAAGAAAAGATAAAATTAGAAAAAAAAGAGAGATTAATTAAAAAAATAGATTTATTCTTTCAAAAAAATAACAAAAAATCAAGTATTGAACAAAAAGATTTTTATAGTAAATTATTAATAAATTTAGAAAAATATAAAAAAAATAATTTAAAAAATAATTTAAAAAATAATAATTCTAAAAAAATAAATAATAAATTATATTTAATAAATATTATTATTAAAAAAATTAGAGAAAAAAATAAATCTATACAAATTAATAAAATAAATTTTACTAAATCTCAAACCTTAATTTTAAAATTTACAAATAATATTTTTAAAAATAATAAAATTATTGAAAAAAATAAAAAAAATATCATTAATAATATTTCAGTTTTCATTTTTAGAAATAAAATAAATTTGAAAAAAAATATTATTTTGCAAATTTCCAAAAAAATCAAAGAGATAAATCCAAAAATCTTATTATTTATTGACCAAGAATGAGGGGTAATTAATAGGTATGTAGATTTTGAAAATATATTAAATATAAACAGTTTTTTTATAAAAAATAATAAATATAATTTTCTAAAAAATAGATTATCAAAATTAAAAGATAATCAAATACAAATTATAAGAAATATTTTTCCCAAAAAATATTGATATTACCCAAGTTTAGAGACAATTTGAAGGACCTATGACAAATTTAAAGATAAAAAAGATGCAAAGGTTTTTTTAGATATAATGGCTTTTATTAGACTACAATCTCTAAAAAACTCTGGAATTAACACATATTGACTAGTCCTTGACTTAAATAGATGAAATCCTGTTATTTCTAGAAATAAGAGAAGTTTTTCAAAACATTTATGGAAATACAAATTACTAGTGGATTCATTTATTAAAGCTTGAAAAAATACAGAAATTTTTATTTATGCAAAACACTTCCCATGACATTGAGCTGGATTAATTGATTCTCATAAGGAAGTTCTCAATCTATCAAAATATTCAAAATATCTATTAGAAAATTTAGAATTATTTGAGAACTTTTTAAACAACTCTGGAAATTTACAAACTTGATTAATGGTTTGACATATTTATTTTTCAAATAAACTAAAGAGTAGATTTAATAAAATTATTGATAAAGCAGATTTTCTAATTACAGATGATTTAGCTATGAATTGATATAAAAAAGCCACTTGAAAAAAAAGGAAAAAACAAACTTTTTCTACAGACTTAATAATTAATAAAAATAATTTAATCATTGTGGATACTGTTAATATTGCTAAAATTAAATAAAAAAATATGTCTAGACCTTGTAAAATTAGAAATATCGAGAAAGAAATAGAATTTAGTTGTTTTAAACCTGCATGAGTTTCAAGGGAAAAATTGGAAAAGATAGAAATGCAAGCTTCAGAATTAGAAGCTATGAGATTAGCTAATTTGGAAGAGTTATCACAAATAGAGGCTTCAAAAAAAATGTGAATTTCTGCAAGTACATTTAATAGATTGATAAAGTCTGCTAACAAAAAAATCACTGATTTTTTAGTGAATTGAAAGTGAATGAGAATTTATAAAAGAGATTGAACTCATAATTGCAAATAAATATGAAAAATATAAAAAAAACATTTTTTAAAACCTTAAAATGATTTAAAGAAATGATACCTATGCTTTTAGGTATTTTATTGATTGTTGCTATGTTAAAAGAATATTGAATTTTTAATATCTTAGCTAAATACTTAAATAATGATTTTTTAAGTACTATTTTTGCAAGTATTTTTTGAGGTATCAGTGTATGAACAACTATTAATTCATACATTATAGCAGACTCGTTTTGAAAAATTGATGATTATGTATTGGTTATAACAGCATTTTTAGTTTCTTGGGTAACTATCTGAATTATTCAATTACCAGCAGAAATATATTTTTTTGGTAAAAAGTTTGCATTAGTAAGGAATATAATATCATTTGTTTTTTCTATTATTATTTCTTATATAGTTTATTTTTTATATTTTTTATAATGAAATTATTTTTTTTACAATTAAAAGAAAAATATTGATTTGGTTCTATATTTTTGTTTATTATTCTTATAATATATTTTATTACAGGATTATTTAATTTCGAATATTTTATAAATGTCTGAAAAGATTTTATAGATATATTTATAAAACAAATTTTTATAGTTCTTATAATAATTTTTATTTTTATGTTTATTTTAAACCTTTTGCTTAATAAGGATATTATAAAAAATAAAATAAAAAAATCTAGAAATTCCACAAAATATATCTTCTCCATCATAGGTTGAATCTTTTCAACTTGACCAATTTATATGTGGTATCCTTTTTTAGAAACATTAAGAAAACATTGATTCAGTTATGGTCATATTGCAACTTTTATTTATGCAAGAGCTGTTAAAATACCTTTTTTACTTGCTATGATTATGTATTTTTGATTGAAATATACAGTTATTTTTAATATTATATTATTAATATTTGCATTTTTAATAGGGGTATTAATTAATTTTATTTTTTCTATAAATAAAGATAAATAATTTTTTTAGAAAAATTTGCATTTTCAAAAAAAATAATATAATTCATTTTATATTATGAAATATATTTCATAATTATTATTTTTTAATAATTAAAAAGATGAAGAAAATAAATCTAATGGATAGATATCCTGTCTATACAAAAGAGATTTTAAAATCTAATACAAAATTTAAAAATGTAGATGATTTTATTAACGCTCTAAAAGAGAAAGTAATGAATGATGAGGTTGCTACTTATATTGGTATTTTTGACCATTATACTCATACTAAAGGCTTAGAATGAGAAATTATGGAAGGTATGATTGCTGGAAAAATCTTGCTTTTTTGTTTTTGAGTATCAATCCCAAAACCACAAGCTATGGCAGTAAGACCTAGAAATATTGCTATTGCAGAGTTTGAAAATAAATTTGTTGTATCATTTTTAGAAGCACCTATGGAAAAAGCAAATACTAAAAAAATCGATTGGATTATTGAACATATTGAGGATTAATATTTTATATTTTAGTTTTAAAAAAAAATGAAAGAAGAAAAAATTTGATTTTGGGACATAGTAAAAACTATGGAACCAAGATGGGTAATGAGTTCTATGGCTACTTGAGCTGTTTGAATTCTTACAATGATAATTTGAGGTAGATTTAATTTATTATTCCTAAAATATTTTGCAGGGGTTTTAAGTTTTTTAGCAATAACATTTTTTATATTATTTATAATAATGTTTACTTTAAGAATTATTAAATTTCCTGGTGAAGTTAAAAAAGATTTGTCTCATCCAATTGCTGCCAATTTTTTTGCTTGAATTTTTATAAGTTCTGCAGTTATTGTAGCAGCTATTTGGAATGTTTTAGAACCTTTAGGATGGTGTATGAACGCAATTGTAATTTCAAAAGTATTTTACATAATTGCTTTAATATTAGGTACAATTATCCCAATTTTAGTTCCATTTATGTTAACTATTTCTGAAAAAGTAGATTCTAAACATGCAATAGGTATTTGGTTTTTACCACCAGTTTGAGTTTTTGTTTTAGTTTTTGCAGGTAATTTTATGGCTTTGCATTGAATTTGGACAAGTTGGATTCCTTATATAAGTATTTTTTATATGTGAATGGCATTTATGTTAACCTTTATAGTTACATCTATGATTTATTCAAGATTAAAATTTCATTCTCTTCCAGCTCCAGAAGTTGCACCTAGTTTTGTGATAGGTCTTGCTCCAATATGAGTTTCAATAGTTGCACTAAATACTTTCTGAATGGTTCTAGATAAAAATAATTTATTCAATTGGAATCTTGATTTTATGCATTGATTTATTCAAATGTTTTCGGCTATGTACGCTTGATTTTGAGCTTGGTGGTTTATGATAACTTTACTTATTTTAGGATATTATTTAATTAAAAAATCAATTCCTTATACTCTTGGTTGGTGGGCCTTAGTTTTTCCAGTTGCAGCATTCTGAATTTGACTTAAATTTCTTGCAAAAGATCTTAACTGTACTTGGCTTTGTTATTTTATTGTATTTATATGGGGACTGGCTATAATTTTATGGCTTATAGTATTATTCAAAACTTTAAAAGCAATAATTACAAAAAAAGCTTTTGAAAGACCAAAAGTTGTAAATTAATTTATAAATTAATATATTATGTTAAAAATATTTAAATGAAAAGAATGATGTAGATTATCATTCTTCAATATTGCATTTTTTGCAAGTGTTATACTCATAAATTAGAATCAGTATATGAGACACATACACATTTTGCACATTATTTTCTATATTTCACATTAGCCTATTTTATACTTGTAAGTTTTGCATATATAGCAAAAGCTTTAATTAATTTTTCTGATGTAAAAGAAGATTTTTTTCATCATGTAAAATCTAATTTTTTTCCTGGAATATGAAAAATCTTTCTAATTTTTGCAATCTGATTTCTATCGATAAATAAAGATTTATCTAGTATATTTTGGATTAGTTGAGTAAGTATTCAATCAATTTTTACAATTATCATTTTTAGAAGATGGATGCTTCACGAACAAGAAATTAAAACTATGAATCCTTTATGGTTTCTTCCAATAGTTTGAAATATGCTTGCTCCAGTTGCTTGAGTACCTCTAGGTTTTGTAGAATTATCTTGGTTTTTCTTTTCTGTAGGTTTCTTTATGTGGGCAGTGATGTTTACAATAATTATGAATAGAATTGTTTTTCATAAAACATTACCTCAAAAATTAATGCCAACTCTTTTCATTCTAATAGCTCCACCAGCAGTAGCACTTATTTCTTTAACTGTTTTAAATAATTGAGAAATAACTGATTTTGCTAAAATGATTTTCTATTTTGCAATGTTTATGTTTGTAATAATTATGTCAAAGATAAATGTGCTTTCAAAACTAAAGTTTTTTATGTCTTGGTGGGCATATTCATTTCCAATGGCTGTAACTACAACAGCAACAATACTTTTCTATAGTAAAACTCATATTCAATTTTTTTATTATTTATGAATAATTTTTTATGTAATATTATGGTTTATAATGTTTCTATTAATATACCAAACATATTTAGGTTTTAGAAAAAAAGAACTATGTATTGAGGAATAAAAAAAATCTAGATTAATTTCTAGATTTTTTTATATTTTTAATATAATACTAATATTAATTTATAAATGATAAAAATATGTCTGATAAAAAATATAATCCTTTAATGTTCTTAGCAGCATTATGACCTGGATGAATGGTTGTTACATTTTTTATGTACCTAATGTACATAGTTCCTAGAGATAAAAAGGAATTTTCAATTCCAACTTTTGATACTTTAAAAGAAGTTTTTTTTAATATTGATACTAGTCTGATAATGAAATCAGTAATTATTTTTTGAATAATTTGAATTATATATTTTTCATTCAAACATCTACAAATGTTAGTTTGGAATTTAAAAAGATATTTCAAGTTTAAGAAAACTGAAGATTTTCAAATCTTAAAAAAGGGAAATGCAGAGGTAACACTTATGGCAGAACCATTAACTTTTGCAATGACTATAAATGTGACATTTATTCTCTGAGCAATTTTTATTCCAAAACTTTGGAATATCGTAGAATATTTATTTCCTATGGCGTTAGTTGCTTTTTTAATAGTTTGAATTTTGGCATTTAAAATATTTTGAGAATATTTTATAAGACTTATTATTCAAAAATGAAATGCTGATTTTGTAGAAAATAATAATCTATGACAACTACTTTCAGCTTTCGCTTTCGTAATGGTATGAGTTTGATTTGCAGCTAGTTCTGCTATGAGTCATAATATGATTACTTCAACTCTAGGTATAATTGGTTCTACATTTTTTATAACTCTAGCAGTTTTAGTAACAACATTAATATTAATTGTTTGATTTAAGGCTATTTTGAAACATTGATTGGATGAAACAGCTAGTCCAACTCTTTGGATTATGATTCCTATATTAACTCTTATCTGAATCACTATTGTAAGAAATATGCATTGACTTCATACTCATTTTGAAAGCCACTATTCTTATGGTAGCTATATTATTTTAACAACTATTGTTATTTCACTACAATTAGTTTTTGGATATTTAGGTTATAAAGTAATGAAACAAAATAAATATTTTAAAAACTATATTCATTGAAAAGAAAAAAATCCTGGAGTATTTGCATTAATTTGTCCTTGAGTAGCACTAGTTGTATTTTGATTTTTCTTTCTACATCTTGGTTTAGTAAAAACTTGAGTAGTAGAAAAATTTAACATTGTATATTTTATATTACTTGCTCCAATTGTATATCTTCAATTTAAAACTATTTATGTAATGTTTAAATTAAATAAAAAATTTGAAATATAAAAATAAATAAAAATCTAGAAAAATTATTTTCTAGATTTTTTTATTTGACTTATATAATTATTTAATATAATAATTGATATTAAGTCTCAATAATAATATTTTTATGAAATTAAAAGAAATTTTAAAAGATGCTTGAAAAAGCTATACAGAAGAGAGAGAAGTTGTTTTTTGAATAATTAAAAAACTTCATCATTTTGATTATTCTGACTTACAAAAATACCTAGAAAATAATAAAATTAAAATATGAAGAGCAAGTATTTTTAGAACTCTAAATCTATTTGTTGAAATCTGAATATTAGAGAATATTTGTAATAAGAATTGAATTATTATTTATGAATATTTAGATGAAAATAATCATCACGAACATATGAAATGTAAAAACTGTTGAATTATTATAGAATTTGATGATTCAGAAATTCATAAATATTTGGAACAAATAGCTATTAAAAATAATTTTAAATTATTAAAACATTCTATAAATTTAGAATGAATTTGTAAAGAATGTAGATAAAAAATATAAAAACTTAAAACTTAATATTAAAAAGATGATACAAAAAGAATATAGTGAATTAACAAGAAGAATTGATAAATTTATTACAAAATCAAAATTTGTAATGCCACTTTTTTTACTTCTACTTTTTTTAATTTTTGAAACAACTTTCAGTCTCTGAAATTTGGTAGCGGATTATTTAGATCTATTTTTTAATTATCTATATAGGTTAACAGGAATAAATAATATCTTTATTAATGCTATTTTCTGAGGTTTTTTATGACTTGTAGTATATTTCCCAAATATTGTAATATTATATTTTTTCTTATTTTTATTAAAAGATTCAGGTATTCTTCCAAGAATTAGCTTTGTTTTTGATAGGAGTTTAAATAGGATATGATTATCTTGAAATGGATTTCTATCTCTTTTTATGGGTTTTGGTTGTACAGTTCCAGCAATTTTATCTACAAAATCAATTGAAAATAAAAAAGAAAAAATACTTACTATAATGATGCTTCCTTTTATAAGTTGTAGTGCAAAGCTTCCAGTATTTGTGTTATTTATTTCAATTTTTGTCCCTTCTAATATGCAAAGTTATGCATTAATGTGAATTTATATTTTTGGAGTATTACTCTGAATATTATCTACTTTTATTTTATGAAAAATAATAAAACATACAAAACAAAAATTAGTTATTAATTTACCAAATTATAATTTTCCAAAACTTAGAAAAATTATAAAAGATGTATTTGATATGTTGAAAGATTTTTTATTAAAAATTTGAGTTTATGTTATACCTTTTTCTATTATTCTAAGTTTGGCCTTTATCTTTCCTCAATGAGAAAAAATAGAAAATACATATTGATGAAAAGTAGGGAATTATATTCAAGTTGTTTTTGAACCACTTTGATTTAATAAAGAGATGTCTATCTCTGCAATATCTGGTTTAGTTGCTAAAGAAATAACAGTGTCTACTTTGGGTTCACTTTATTATATTCAAGATTGAGATACAAAATGATTAATCAATAAAGTTAAAAAAGATGAATCTGTTACTGTATTTTCAGCTATAAGCTTTCTAGTTTTTGTTCTACTTTATACCCCTTGTATTTGAGCAATATTTGCTGCAAGGAGGGAATTGGGAAATAAATGGTGAATAGTATTTTTCTTTTATCCTTTAGTTTTTGCCTGGTTAGTTAGTTTTTGAATTTATCAAAGTTTAATCCATTTCTTTTGATAATTTTTGTTTATAAACCAAAAAAGTATTCATCAAATTACTCAGAATAAATGTCATAATAAACTTATTCAAGGTATAAATCATATAACTAGATTTATAATTATAGCAGTAATTCATCCAGTATATTCTGGATTTTTTTGTGATTTTAATTCCAAAGTATAATAAGTTAATAAAGCTAATCAAAATCAACTTATTCATATTATGTTTTGGTTACTTGTAAAATAAGTTAATCAGATTCAATTCAAAATTGTGATAAAAATGAAAAAAGTAGTAAATTTATTTTTTCAAAGCATATTTTCTACTATATTTCAGAATATATATAAGAAAAATAAATTAGATAATAAATGCATCAAACTTCAATGAATAAAATTATAAGTGAAAAATTGGATTATATAATGATAATAATCTCATTTATCTAAAAAAAATGTGTTCATTCAGAAAAATAAAATATCATTAAAATTAAATGAAACAAACGTTATTATTATAGATAGAATCATTAGAATATTTGATACTGATAATTTATTTTGCATAACTATTTTGTTAATATTATTATTTTACTTATTATATATTTTTGATAAAATAAGTAAAATAATAATACTAAAATAAAACATCATTAATTATGTTAGAAAAGATAAAAGATAAGTTTATTCAAGGAATAGAAGAACATAAAGAAAAAAAAATAAAAAAAATTGAAGAAGAAAAAAATATGGATATTGAAGAAAAGATTAATATGAAAAATACAATTTGGTGAGATAGATTAGATGAATGGTTTAATAAAATAGATTTTTTGGAACTGGAACAAGAGGATAAAGCTGAGGTTGCACAAAAAGTAAAAATTCAGGCAAAAGCTGATAAATTATATTGGATTGAAATATTTTTATCAGGAATTATAGCATCATTAGGTTTATTACAAAATTCGGTTGCTGTGATTATAGGGGCTATGCTTATTGCTACATTTTTAAGGCCAATTAATGGTATAGCTTTTTGAATTGCTAGATGAGAAAAAAAAATTTTTTTTAACTCTCTAAAAGTATTTTTTATAAGTTCTTTCGTTTCAATTTTAATGTGATTTTTAGTTATAAATCTAACTGGATTATATAGAGAAACAACAGAAATTCTAACTAGAACTTCACCAAATATAATAGATTTGTTTATTGCAGTTTTTTCAGCTATGGTTGCTGTCTTATCTCTAAGATATAAAAGATTATGAGAATCAGTTGCATGAGTTGCTATGGCAGCATCCTTAATGCCTCCACTTTGAGTTATCTGAATGGAAATTGCACTTTGAAATTATTCTTTAGCTTGATGAGCTGCTATGCTCTTTATCGCTAATATCGTAGCAATTATCTTTGTTTGAATCTGAGCTTTTTGGCTTTATGGTTTTACTCCTAATGACTGATCTAAACAAAAAAAATCTTTTATAAGAATTTCTCTAATTATATTTATTATAGGTTTGATCTCTGTTCCATTGATTCAAAATCTGATATATATAAAAGAAAAGAATATTATTACTTACAAATTGGAAAACAATGTTTATTCAATATTGAAAAATAAAGTAGATAATTTTACTATTTTTGAAAATAAAATAATAAAACTCGATAAAGAAAATGTGGAAATAAACCTGACTTTAAATATAATTGAATGAACTAAATTTTATAAAAACTTTAAAAGATATTTAGAAAATGAACTTTCTATCAAATTAGAAAGAAAAGTAAAAATTTATTTAAAACTAAATTTAATTGCAAAAGCACTCTCAAAAGAAGAAGAAGAAAAACAAAAATTAAACTTAATAAAAAGAAAAAAAATATTAGAAAAAGAAAATATTTTAAGACAAGAGAATTATATTAATATTCTCAAAAATGATTTTGAACTTGATTTCAATAAAAAATTGGAAGAAGAAATCTCAGTTAAATTAAAAAAGGAAATAGAAAAAAAATTAAAAAAAGAATTTGATGAATTATTAGAAGAAAAAATACAAAAACTCTATAAAGATTGAGTTTGTGAAACACAAAAAAAGTAAGAAAAATTATTTTCTTACTTTTTTTGTTTAGATAATTTTATAAATAAATAGATTCATATTAGTACCATTGGTAGTGAATATATTTCTCATAGGGTAAAATAATTCATTATATATCATATATGTTTATCTGGTTGTCTAAAAAATATCTCCACGATTATCCTAAATGTTCAATACAAAATTAGGAATAAACTAGCAATTTGTCATTTTCTTAATTTATATTTTTTATAAACATAAGTTAAAACTGCAAATAAAACTATTCATTCTAATAATAGTTCAACTAATGGTGAAGGAAAAAAACTACCATATTTGGTTTTGACTGCAAGTGGTCAAAAATATTCTGAATATCATAATAATTCTTTATTTAGATAATTTCATAATCTTCACAATCATAATCCAATAGGGAGTACGATAGTAACTTGGTCTGCTAATTTCAAAAAACTTATTTTATGTCTTTTAGAAAAAAACCACATTGCTATTAAAACTCAAATTACTCATCAATGAAAACTCATTCATCATTGCCATATATTCATAATTTTTCACGGATATTCCATAAAATAAGAAAAATTATAAAAACAAACATATCATAATCTTCATCAAATTACTACTCAAAAGAATATATAAAATAATAGACTGTCCATAAAATCTCATATTTTCCAATTTGTAATTGGATTTAATATATTTTTTCCTTTTATATAAATTCTATTTTTGATTAACCAATATCAAAATATAAATCATAATGCATACATTAATCAGTAATAACTAGGTCTTATAGAGACTCAATATAGACTTGTTTCAAATATTGACATATTTTTGTTGTTATTTATTTGACAAGATGATTTTTATATGGTTTAATATATTTAAGATAATTAATTACACACACAAATAATAAATTGTCAATTTATATAAAAATAATTATTAATTTAATTATAATAAAAAAATATTTTTTTGAAAGTATAAAATTGATAATTTAAATTATCTTATTATTAAAAATATTATGATAGAAATTAAGAGTCTAAAAATTAGACCTAAAAAAATTATAAGTCTTGTTACACTTGTTGTATTTATAGTTTCAACAACTTTTACATTTGATGTAAAAGCAAGTAACAATGATATAATATATCCAATTAAACAAATTTCTAAACTAAAATGTAGATTTGAAAGTTTTGGAAAATTAAAATCTAATTGTAAAAGAAATTTACCAATATTACATACAAAAGATTATACAAAATATGTTAAAATGAATTGAGGTTATAATCAATATACAAGAATCTATACTGTACTTTGGGGAGCAAGTTACAAATATTGATGGGATGTAGGTCAAGGTTGACATACAGGTCTTGATATTGCAACAGCGAGATGAACACCAGTTTATTCTATTGCTGATTGAATTGTTATTCTGGCAAAAAAAGATTTATCACGGTGAAATATTGTTTCAATAAAACATAAAATAAGATGAAAAGAGATTACTTCAAATTATGCTCATTTATCTAAAATCTTAGTAAAAAAATGACAAAGAGTAAGAGTTTGAACTGAAATCTGAAAAGTAGGTTCTACAGGAAATTCTACAGGTAATCATTTACATTTTCAAATAGATTTAAAATATAAATATCATCCATTTTATTATTCTTGGAAAACATGTCCATATAAATATCATAAAATTACTGAAAGTTGAATATGTTTTAATGAACTGACTAAACATACTTTAGATCCACTTGAATTTTTAGAAAATAGATGAGCTATATTAGACAAATTAGTTATACATAAAAATATAGTTAAAGAAAATAAACATAAATATAAAAATAAAACAAAGTGATTTAATTTAAATATTTTTACAAAAACTGTACATAATGAAGTATGATCATCAAAATATGATATAAAAATAGTTCAAAAAATTTATAAAGATCTAGGTTATTATAAATGAAATATAGACTGAGATTATAGTAAATTAGAATCTTCTGTAATTGCATATCAACTTAGAAATAATGTTATAAAAAATAAAAATTCTCTTTGAGCTGGTTGGTTTTGACCAAAAACAAGGGCTGTTACAAAAAAGAGTTATTTAAAATATTTAAGTCTTAGTAATGCAAATAGAAGATGAAATAATAAAACTTACATAAATAATAATGCTTCACATAATGATATCATTACAAAAAGAGCACTTATTAAAATTGAAAGAAAAAATATTTTAACTAGAGCAGAGATTGAAGAAAGAGAAATAAAAGATTTTATAAGAAATAATGAAATCAATCTTAAATTAGATAATCTTTGAGGAAATATTAAAATATGAACAACTTCTATTTTAAATTTAAAAATTACAAAAAAAAGAGGTAGAAAAAGAAAAATATTATTTAGATGAACATTACCAGCAGGTATTACATTTGAAGTAGATAATAAACTTATTTCAATTTTCCCTGAAGAAATTACTCATATTTCTAATGGAAATAGAACTATTAGATTAAAATGATTGAAAAATTGAAATACTCTGTTAAAAATTAAGTTATGAAATAAGGTTCTAAAAACTTACAAATTAAAAGTTTTTGGTAATGTTTTAAAACTTTATCCAAAAACTGTTCAAATTTTATGAGAATCTAATATCTCTTTATGAGAAACAAAAACAGCAATTTGAATTTTTAAAGATTCAGCTGGTAAAAAAATAGTAAAATTACCTTTTAACTGAACTTTTATACTAAATACTTGAGATACTTCAAAAGTTTGTATTAAAAGAGGTAAAATAAGAGATTTATGAAAAATATATAAAAGTGAATGTAAAAATTCAGATTTTGTAAAAAATCCATTAGTATCTTATGAAGATACATTAGATTGAATATTAGTATTTGATTATAAAGCTATTTCTCAAGAAAAAGTTGTTATAAAAATGATATGAAAAAATAGTTGAAAAACCTATGTTTCCAAAAGATTATTTGTTAAAATTCCAAAATGATTAACAAAAAAATATAATTATTATAATGAAACCTTAGAAATGTTGGAAAAGTGAATCATCTCTTGAACAAATAAATGATATTTTATGGAAAAAAGAAGATTGACACAAAAAGATGCTTTAGCTTGGATAGAAAATACTCTAAGAGAAATAAAAGATAAGAGTGTGAATCCTGATACAAAAGCGCAAATTGACAAAAAATTAGTTGAACTTATGAAAGATAAAAATAAAGGATATGCTGAAATAACGAGAAAGAAATTTCTTGAAAAAGCATATAAATATCTAGTTATTAATGATAATAATGTTTGAATATCTATAGAATATAAAGATCTACAAATATCTGACAATAAAAAAGCAAATACTATTTTTGATAAAAATAATACTTGGAGAGATAAATTTGGTAAAACCCATTTTAGGCCAAATGAAAAAATGACAAGATGAGAATGAGCTTACTTATTAAGTAAAGCATTAAATAAAACCACGAGACTATACTTAACTTTAAGATAATCTTTATAAGAAAATAAAAAAGCAATATTTAAATAGAAATATTTTTTACACACACAATTTAAAAATATAAAATTTAACCAAAAAGACTATGTGAGGAGCAATATTAACAAGAAGAGAAATTCAATTTAAAAAAGAATTAGAAGCTAAACTTCAAGAAGAAATAAAATTAGTTCAAAATAAAAAAGATACCAAAATTTTAAAAGTACAAAATAAAGCTATTAATAAAATTAATAAATTAAATATTGAATATAAATATGAAATAGCTACAAAATCTATGATTCATGATTGAGAAAAATCTCAAGTAGTCAGTATGTTATGAGCCTTAAGATATATTTGATTATTATGATAAAACAAGATTTAATCTTGTTTTTTTTGTGTTTTTAGCTAAATTGTGTTAAAATTATAGTAATTAATATTAAATATAAAAAATAATGAAATTAAATAGTTGATGTAATAATAATAAAATAGATGAATTTCTTTATTTTTTGGAAGAAACAGTGCATGATAAAGAAAATAACAATGAAATAGTAAAGGAAGAGGATAACAATGAAATAGAGTACAAGTGTTTTTTGGTAAAAAAAGATTGAGAAATAAAGAATAAAAAGGATAATAATGAAATAGAAAAATTTCATAAAGATTTACAAGAAAAAATAAAAACTGATTTCAACGCCAAGATAATATTTGATTGAAAAATATGGGACTCGAGGTATTATGATTCTGAAAATAAGAATCATAGTCTTTTATATAAAGATTGATACTTTTTAATTAGAGTTAGAAAGCAAGAAGAAGATTGAAAAGAAGAATATATCTTTACTATAAAAAAAGAATATAAAGAGAAGTTTTCTAAGGAATATGAAAAAAAAGTAGAAGAAAATTTTTGAGAAAAAGAATTGGTTCAAAAATATTGATTAATACATTTGGAGAATAAAGAAAGTGAAAAAACTAGAAAAGAATATATGTTTGTCATTAATATTGAATGAAAAGAAGAAAAAATAAAAATTGCATTTGATAACTATTTAGATAAGAATAATAAAGTCATTCCTGAGTTTTTTGAAGTTGAATGAAAATCTGAAAAAGCTGTGGAGGAAGTTATAAAAAAAATTAATGATTTTTTTCCTGAATATACTATAAAAGTAACAACTTGATGACCAAAAAAAATTAAAGAGGAACTAAAACAAAAAAAGATATTAGAAGATTTTAGTAATTTGAAAAGTAAAACAGAAACAATTATCTCAGAAGTTGTAGAATCAATAATTGAATTATTAAAAGAAAAAAGTATTTATATAGATGTCAATGAATTATTAAAATCAACAAAAAAAGATGAAAAATATATTTATAACAATGATTTAAAAAAATCAATAAGAATTTTATTAGAAACACAATTAGATAAAACTCTTGCTGAAAATCCGTTATTTTCAAACATTTTTTATAGAATTATATCAAATGAAGATCAAAAAAATAATCTAAATAAAAAGTTTTCTGATAAATTTAATAGAGAATATTCTGGTTTTATAAAAAGTTATTTATATTCTATTATAAATACATATAAAAATACTTTACAAAATGATTGAGAAATTAACAAATCTAGAGTATTAAAAAAAATTATTTTAGAAAAATTAGACATGTTTCTAAAATCTATGTTTATATTTAAAGATATATTATCAAAAGAAAAATTACAAGAAGTATTAGAATGAGATTCAAAAAAAGTAAAAGAACTTTTTGAAAAATCTAAAGAGAATGTTTTAGATTTGTATAATAAATATGAAAATATATGAAAAGAATACATTACTATATATTGGAAAGCTCTAATTGCAGTTGAAGTATGAGATATTGAGACAATTCAGGAATGAATAGATAGAGTAGTAGATGATCAATTAACATATCTATCTGGGAGATTTTCTTTTTGGTTAAATAATCAGGATAGAGATATAGAATATTTTGAAACTATTAAAGAATTATTTTTAAAAACAACATCTTATATTTCTTTAGATAAACAAGAAAAAAATATTTGAGAATTAATAAATAAAAAATCAGACATTTTATTTAATAAAAAAAATTTTATTTTAGAAAAAATATGACCTTCTTTATTTAAATATTTTATAGAAAATTTAAATACTAATACTAAAGTATTAATGGATAAGATTGTGGAAGATTTCAAAAAAAAGAACAAAGAGTATAATATGAGTATTATGAAAAAGAAAAAAACTCCTGATACCTTAGAAAAAAGTAATCAGAAAGTTAATTTTAAATTTTGGCAATCTCTAAAATTTGAGAATAGGATTATTTATTTTATAGATGAAATTTTACAAGTTACACAAGAATGATTTTCATTAGAATGTATTAATGAATCTAGAATTGATACTCATTTAAAATATGAATATTGAAAAACTAATGATTTAAATAATATAGATGGATTTAATTTATATAAAAAAGAAGTTAGAAATCAAATAAAAAAATTAACAAACTATTTTAATAATATAGAAGAACTTAAAAATACATCAAAGAAAGAAAAGGTTAGATATTTATTAAAAAATGATATAAATAGTTTTCATTTATTAGTTTGATTTTTTCAATATTTTTTAAAGGCAGAATATATAAAAGAAAAAGAATGAAAGGTTCTGGAACAAGATAAAGAAATAGATGAATTAAATAAAATTAGTTTATATTCAACTACCTTTTCTGAAAAGTTACTTGAGAATTTAGAAGAAAAAGAAATTGAGAAAATGATTTTGTATACTTCAACAATTTATAATACATCTTTAAAAGATAAGGATAAATTATCTGCCTTACATGATAGAATCTGAAATGATAAAAAAATTGACATTCATAATAATTTTACTTTTTCATACTTAAAACAAAAGTTTTCACTTAAAGATTTTCCACAATTATATATTTTTGATGATTCAAATGATATCAATGTATATAGGGAATGGTTAGAAAAAGGTATGATGACTGTTAGAGATTTAAAAAATTGAGATAAATCTAATATAGATAATAATTATATAAATGAATTAAAAAAAATAAATTTTCCTATTAAAGATCCAAAATCTTTAGATGCATTATTAGAATTTCAAAAATATATATATAAAATTGTATTTAATGATATTGAACAAATAGTTATAAATAATGAAAAATACTATGATAATTTTAAGAAAATTATGAAAGAGTATATGAAAGAAGGAGAATATTCTATAGCAACCCTTAAGACTTTGTCACGTATTATAGAAAAAACAATTATCAAAAATTGATGAGTTTCTGAAAGATGAACAGATTGAATAAGAGGAACAATTTTTGGAGAAACTTTTGAAGAACTATTGCAAAGAGCTACTACTTTTATAAAAAGATTATCTTCAAACCCTAATGTTACAAATATTAGATTTGTTGATAGAATTTGAAATCTTTTTAAAAAAGGAATAAAAAAGAATGCCTATAGAGATGCAAAAATATATTTTATAGATGATAAATGAAATACTTATGAAGTACAATTTCAGTTATTACCTTATTATAAATTGAAAACCTGAAATCTAAAAACTAATGAAGAAGGAATGTTATTAGAATATGATGTAAATATAAAAAATAAATTAGAAGAAGAAAATATGTTGTTAACTGATTCTGAAAAAGAAATTATACAAAACTATTCTAATATTACTAATTTGAAAATTCCAAAATCTTTTATAAATTTATATAATTTAGAAGAAGAAAAAATTAACAACATTTGAGATAAATTTAATGCAGATTTTACATATAAATTAGAAAGGACCATATTAGAACTATACCCTAAAATTACGAAAAAAATTGAGAGATTAGATAGAGTTATATTTGATATTGCTAATGGTTTATTAGCAAGAAAAGAGTATGATAGAATTGAAAAAAATAACGAGACTAAGAAATAAATTGTCTTCCAAAAAGTAAAGTTTAAAAAGAATAAACTTTACTTTTTTATACTTTCTATAAAAAAGTTTGACATATATGAAAATAGACTTATACTTCTTTATAAGTCTTACATTTTTTAGAATATGCATAAAATAGATATTTCCTTAAAAGTGCGCGAACACCCTAGTTGTAAGGCCCATAATAGTGATTCGAAGTTTTTTATTATTATATAAATAAAATGTTCTTTTTCTCCTTATTTTGATTTCTAACAGAAACAGAATATACAAACTTCAACTTTAAAATCCTATAACATCTTTGTTATATATAATATATAATATATATTTGTGATTTTAAAGTTATTAAGGCTCAAAATAGCCTTACCCCTTTTTTTTTGTCTTATTTTTCATAGAGACAATTTTAAAAAAATTATTTAATTAGATAAGGCTAAGAAAAGAATATTCTTAGTTTTTTTATTTATAAAATTATTGAAAAAAATAAAATAATAGTTATATTAATAGTATATTAAAAATAAAATTATTATAATTTATGGTAGTGAGAAGAACAAAAAAAACTAATGTGAGAAAAAGTACTAAAAATACAATTAATAAAAACAGTATTCCTCTTGAATATAAACAATGATTAATTGCTATTTTATTTTTACTTTGTGCTGTTTTAGCAGTGATAACTGATACTAAGTCGGTCTTTTGAAATAAACTATCATTAATTCTAAGTGAATGATTTTGAGAATATTATAAATTTATTTTCTCTCCAGTTCTTATTATATTGTCAGTTTTTATTTTTTGGAAAGAAAAAATAGTTTTTAATCTCATAAAAATTATTGGATTAATTATATTTTATATAAGTTTCACAAGTTTCTTTGGATTTTTAAATAAAAACTATTCTGCACTTTTTGATTTTTCAACTGAAGGTAATTTCTATTTTTGAAATTGAGCAACTCTTTTTATAATAATGATGACTTTTATTTTATCACTTGTTATCTTATTTAAATTTTCTCCTATTGCATTAACCAAAGAATTAGTTGATAAAACTACAATATTTATAAAATCAAGACAAAATACAGAATATGAAGAAGATGAGGAATATGAAAAATATAAAGGTATTAATAAATCAAATAAAAAAGTTTATTCAGTATCTAATGATAAAAAAGAATCAAAAATAGACAAGAAAAAAGAAGAGATTGCAAGAATGTTAGAAGAATTAAAAAAGGAAAAAGAAAATATAAAAAATGAAAAAAAAGAAGCTGAAAATAAAAAACAACTTCAATTACAAGATGTTCCAAAAAAAATACAAATTGAAAAAAAAGTTCCTATAAAAATTAAAAGCTTTTTAGAAAAAAAAGAAAATTCTCCACAAAAATGAAATAATTTAGAAGAAAATAAAGTTATAGAAAAATTTGAAAAATGGGAATTTCCTAGTCTTGATTTATTAGATGAAAAGTGATGAGATATTAAATATAATGAAGCTGAAATCAAACACAAAGAATTAGAAATTCAAGAAAAGTTACTTCAATTTAATGTTGATGTAAATATGAAATGATTTAATGTCTGACCAACGGTTATTCAATATAGACTTCAACCAAATTCTGGAGTTCCATTAAAGAAAATTGTTAATTTAAAAAATGATCTGACTCTTGCTCTTCACGCAAAGAATATTAGAATTCAAGCACCAATTCCAGGACAATGAGTGGTTGGTATCGAAGTTCCAAATCCTGATAGACAAATGGTTTGATTAAAAGAATTACTTAATTCACCACAATTTAATAATAAAAAATTTAAAATTCCCTTAGCTTTTTGAAAAAATGTTAATGGTGAAATGGTAGTTTGAGATTTAACAAAAATGCCACATATGCTAGTAGCTTGACAAACTGCTTCAGGTAAATCAGTTTGAGTAAATGCATTTTTATTATCAATGCTTTATAAATTTTCTCCAAGTGAATTGAAATTAATATTAATTGATCCAAAAATTGTAGAATTATCAGTTTATAATTGAATTCCACATTTACTAACTCCAGTTATTACAAAACCAGAAAAAGCACTAAATTCTTTAAAATGGTGTGTTGCTGAAATGTTAAGAAGATATGATTTAGAAAAACAAGTTTGAGCTAGAAATGTTGAAGAATATAATGAAAAAGTAGATAAAAATAAAAAATTACCATACATAGTAATAGTCTTAGATGAACTTGCAGATTTGATGATGAGTGGTGATAAAAAAGAAGTTGAATGAAATATTACAAGAATTGCTCAAATGGCAAGAGCTGTTTGAATGCATCTAATTATTGCAACACAAAGACCATCAGTAAATATTATTACTTGAGTAATTAAAGCAAATGTTCCTTCAAGAGTAGCCTTTACAGTTTCTTCACAAATTGATTCTCAAACAATTCTATGAAAAAAATGAGCAGAAGATCTACTTGGAATGTGAGATATGTTATATTTTCCAACATGAGTTTTAGAACCAGAAAGAGTACAATGAGTATTTGTGGAAACTCACGAAGTAGAGGCTGTTATTAATAAACTTAAACTAACTGTAGATCCAGATATTTTAAATAATATGCAAGATGATTCTATAGTAAATTGAAAATCAAAGACTGCTTGAAGTATTCTAGAAAATTATTCTTGAGATCAAGAAGAAGAACCAGAAATTATTGAACAAGCAATGCAAATTGTAAAAGAAGCAAAAAAGGGGAGTACTTCACTAATTCAAAGGAAGTTAAGTCTTTGATATTGAAGAGCAGCAAAAATACTAGATATTTTAGAAGAATTATGAGTTGTTTGACCACCAAATTGAAGTAAACCGAGAGAAGTATTTATAGACTAAAAAAAACTATTTTTTAAAATAGTTTTTTTATTAGATTCAAAAATATAATAAATCAAAACAAAAAAAACTAAACAAATTTGTTTAGTTTTAAAAATTATTTTTTATGAAATTCAATATTGTATATTTTTCTATGTTTTTTAGTTTTATTTTCTATATAAAATATTTTAATTCTATAATTTCATGCTTGTAAAAATAGATATTTTTTTATATTTGTAACTAGAGTATGTCATAAAATCATTTCTGAAAAAGTTTCCTCAATTTTTAAATATATTGTGTTTCTAAAATTGTAAGCTAAAGTTTCATAATTATTTATTATTTCTGAAATATTTTTAATTCAAGAATCTACATATAAATTTAAAAAACTATTTAAATATCAATCAATAAAATTATCAATCTTTGAAATTACTTTATCAGAGATTTCTAATTTATATAGCATATTCTTTTGTTGAAACTAAATTATCTTGTTTTTTTAAAACTTTTTTTGCAAATTTAATTGCATTTTTTTTAATAGTTTTGTTTGAAATAATTTTAGCTTCTTCTAATGAATAAAATTTATTTTCCATAAAATAATTTTTTAAATATTAATATTTTTATTATATTCAAAAATATAATAAATCAAAACAAAAAAAACTAAACAAATTTGTTTAGTTTTAAAAATTAATCTTCATCTTTTTCTACAACTTCAATGTGAAGTTCTTCAAGTTGATCTTGTTCTATAAAAGTTGGAGCATTCATCATAAGGTCTTGGGCTTTACCTGATTTAGGGAAAGCATAAACTTCTCTAATATTTGGTTCATCTTTTAAAATCATCATAATTCTATCCATACCAATTGCAAATCCTCCGTGAGGTGGAACTCAGTATTGGAATGCTTCATACATAGCACCAAATTTTTCTTTTACTTCATCTTCTGTTCTACCCACTTTTTCAAATGCTTTTACAAGTGCAGCAATATTATGATTTCTTATTGAACCAGATAATACTTCAAAACCATTACAAGCTAGATCATATTGAACTGAACTTACTTTTAGTAAGTCTTCTTCTTCAAATGCCTTAATTCAGCCTTTTGGCATAGAGAATGGATTGTGTCCAAAGTCTACTTTTCCTGTAATTTCATTAATTTCAAACATTGGAAAATCTGTAATCCAAGCAAATGCTAAAATATTTTTATCTATAAATGTCTTAGTGATTTCATCAATTAATTCTGATAAATGTACTCTAAATTTTCCCATATAATTACATACAGTTTCTTTATCTGCTGCTCAGAAAAATATTACATCTCATACTTTTAAATCTGTTCTTTTAACTATTTCAGCTAAATCATCTTCTGAGAAAAATTTATTTAAAGGTCATTTCAATCCATCTTCTTTCATTTGAAAATAACCTAGACCTTGAGCTCAATGTTGTTTAACAAATTTTTCAAAATTTTTCATTTGAGTTTTTGAAAAATAATTATCTCAATTTTCTACCTTGATAGCTTTTACTCTATTTTTAACTGTATCACTTGCAATACTAGAAAATATTTCATTAGTAGATCTAGCAAAAATATCTGCTACATCAATTAATTTCATTCCATATCTCAAATCTGGTTTATCTGTTCCATAAATTTCAATAGCTTCATCAAAAGTCATTCTTTCAAATTTCCCTGAATTACTAATTATTTTATTTGAAATACTTTTTACAGTATCTCTAAAATATTCTTCAACAACTTCAAAAATATCTTCTTGTTCAACAAAACTCATTTCACAATCAATTTGATAAAATTCACAAGCATGTCTATCTGCTCTAGGATCTTCATCTCTAAAACAAGGAGCTATTTGAAAATATTTATCAATTCATCCAACCATTAATAATTGTTTATATTGTTGTGGAGCTTGAGGTAATGCATAAAATTTTCCTGGATGTAATCTACTAGGAATAACAAAATCTCTTGCACCTTCTGGAGAAGAAGCTGTAAAAATAGGAGTTTGAACATCTAAAAAGTCTTTAGATAAAAACCAATTTTTTGTATGAGCAACAAATTTTGATCTAAACATTAAATTATCTAAGGCTCTAGGTCTTCTTAAATCAATATATCTATGTTTATATCTAATTTCTTCATTAGCTAATTCTCAGTGTCCATCAAGTTCAAAAGGAGGAGTTTTAGATTTTGATAAAATTTCAACACCATCATCAATGATTATTTCAATTTCACCAGTTTCCATATTTGGATTTGCTTGTCCTTCAGGTCTTGCCCTAACCGTTCAAGTTGCTTTAATTACAAATTCACTTCTAAAAGTATCTGCTGTTTTCCAAGCATCTGCATTATCTTTTGGATCAAAAACTACTTGAGTTAATCCATATCTATCTCTCATATCAATAAAAATAATTCCTCAGTGATCTCTTCTATTACTTACCCAAGCAGAAAGAGTTACTTTTTCACCAATGTTATCTTTATTTAATTCATTACATTTATGTGTTCTTAACATTTTATTTAATTTATTTTATATAATTTGGCTTTATTATATAAAAAAAGCCAAAAAAACAAATTTTTTTTGTTCAATTTTTACGGATAATTATTTTTTATAGTATTTTTTTGTCTAAAAATTAAACTTTTATTTAGCATAAAAAAGCTATTATTGACTTTTTATAAAAACTTTTTATAAAAAAATAATAAAAATCCTTGACAGATGTTTATTTTATATGTTACAATACTTGTGTATTAGAAAAAACAAATAAAAAACAAATAATATTTTATAATAAAAACAAAAACAAATGCCAACTTTATTTTATGAAATCTTTAACAAAAAGATTAAACTAAATTCTGAAACTATTAGAAGATTTAAAGAAGAAATTGAGAGACTATACAATGATCTTTTAGAAGAAAAAAATGTTGATAATATGAAAGTATTAAGAAACAAATTAGAAAGATCTCTAAAAGATAATAAAAAGAAAAAAAATTATAAAAAGACAAAAAAACAATTTAAAGAAATTGAAGAGATATTTGATAAAATTGATGAATCAATTGATGAATTAGAAGCTTGACAAGAAAAAGTTGAATTAATTGATGTTGTAAAAGAAATTGATAATACTTATAAAAGTTATGAAGATATTTCTAAAGATAAAAGAGAGAAATATAAAAAAGTTTGAATTAAAAAAGAGAAAATCAACTATGAAAAAGAATTAATAACTCTTCAAGTTGAATTGATGAAATTACAAAAATACATTCACGCAGAAGGTAAAAAAGTATTAATTATTTTTGAAGGTAGAGATGCAGCAGGTAAGGGGGGGACAATAAAAAGATTTATGGAACATTTAAATCCTAGACAAGCAAAAGTTGTGGCTTTAAATAAACCTACTGAAGAAGAACAATCTCAATGGTATTTTCAAAGATATGTACAACACCTTCCAGCAGGTTGAGAAATGGCAATGTTTGATAGATCTTGGTATAATAGAGGTTGAGTTGAACCAGTAATGGGTTTTGTGAGAGAAGATGATTATAAAAAGTTTTTGAATGATGTACCAGTTTTTGAGAAAATGTTGGTGGATTCAGGTACAACAATTATTAAATTTTATTTTTCTGTTAGTAAAAGTGAACAAGCAAAAAGATTTGAAGGTAGAACAACAAATCCTTTAAAACAATTTAAACTTTCTCCAATTGATCAATACTCTCAACAACTTTGGGATAAATATACTTTAGCTGAATATAAAAACTTATCAGCTACACATTCAAAACATGCTCCTTGGACAATTGTTAATTCAGATGATAAAAAGGCAGCGAGAATAAATGCAATTAAACATGTCTTAAATCAATTTGATTATACAGATAAAATTGATAAAAAATTATTAAAAGAAGACTCTAAAATTGTAATTTCTTGAGAAGAAAAAGCTAAAGCCTTAGCCTGAGAAATTAATATAAAAGAAAACTTATTTGATTAAAAAAAATCCCGTTGGGATTTTTTTTTATTCTTCATCTTCAACCGTATCAAAATTATATACATCAACAATTTTTCACATAACTGAAACACTATCATCTTCAGATAATATAATAGGATGATGAAAATCATCAGTAGATTTTGGAAGTAGGTATAAACTATTTCACTCTTTTTTAGGAATTTTAATTGTAGCTGCCTCATTAACTATAAATAGGAAAGCATCCTTAGTATTAGAAAGATTAGGATTACTTTCTTTTTTATTTATTAATATATAACTTCAATTTTCTATATTTTTTCCATTAACTATATGTTTATTCATTGAAGTTCATTCAACTTTTAAAATGAAATAATCTTTTTCATCTCATTTTATGACATTTTTTGAAACAGGTAATACTCACATATTTTCTTCTTGAGCATTAACTAAAGGTCTTCCAGCATTAGCATAACCAAGTAGAGGAATTGAAAGCATTTGTTGAAAACCAACTCAATTACCTAATCTTATAGATCTAAAACCTCTACCTCTAGTTATAAAACCTTTTTTTTCTAAAGATTCTAAATATTGTACAACTCATCTTTTAGACTTTTGTTCTAGAATATTTTTTAATTCTTCAATAGTTGGTGATTTACCATATCTAGCAATAAATTCAGTAATTGAATTTAAAACTTTTTCTTGTTTTGTAGTTAACATATCTTATTTTATTAATAAATAATATATATATAATATATTAAATAAAAAATATAAGTCAAATAAAAAAATATAGTTTTGATATATTTTTTTATTTTTCTATTTTTAATGATTCTTTATGAATTTCTTCCCAGATTGTTTTCACCAATTCTTTATTAACATGTCTATTATCTGCTTCTTTCAATAAATTAGACATTAATTTTTCCCATCTTTTTGGTTGTAAAGGATTTTCTTGATTTTCCTTTTTTATTTCTCAGATTTGTTTTACTAGAGCAAATCTTCTTGATAATAAATAAATTATTTCATTATCTAAAGTGTCAATTTGTTCTCTGTAATTTTTTAATAATTCATCTAATTGCATATTTATTATTTTATTATTTAATAATCTAATTATAAAAAAAATTGTAGAAATGCAATTTTTTTTAAGTACTTTATTACTTATCTTTTTTAATTTTTTCAGTTTGTTTTTTTCTAGCTTTTTTAAAAAAACTACTGATGTAGCAGTTGAAAAAATCCAATCTCTTAGAATAGATGAATTAAAATTAGTATATTTTTTTTCATAATATTATAATTAATTATAGTAAAAATTAATAATTTATGCAAAAGCATTTTAAAGATAATTAATTACTAATTTTTGCTTTTTTTTCTTTTAAAACTATAATACATAAAAATAAGAAATTAAATTAAATGTTTTATTAAAAAATAAAACCATTTTGAAAATATCCTGAATTTAACAAAACTCAAAAAATAAATTCTGATTTTGAAAAGTTTAGTAGGGAGATTTTAGAAAAATAGTAATAATTTTTAATTTTATAAAAATAAATATGCAAAGATTTTACATACCAAATTTTGAAAAAAAAGAAGTTTTTATTTTAGATAATAAAGACATTTTTCATCAACTTGTGAAAGTTTTGAGAATTAGAGTTTGAGAACAAATTATATTTTTTGGTTGAGTAAAAAATATTGATTTTATTTTTGAAATTGTTGAAATAAATAAGAAAAATATAGAATTAAAATTTGTGGAGGAAATTGAAAAAGAGACTGAACTTGGTTTTGAATTAAATCTTTTTCAATCTATGCCTAATAAAATGGAAAAGATAGAATATATTTTACAAAAATGAGTTGAAATAGGTTATAGAAATTTTGTTTTTTATAGAAGTGAAAGGAGTCAGAAAATGGTTATTTCTGATAAAAAATTGGAAAGATTAAAAAAAATAATTGTTGAGGCTGTTGAGCAAAGTTGAAGAAGTTTTGTTCCTGAATTTGAGATTTTGGTAGGTTCTGAAGACTTGCAAACCCTACAGTGAACATCTTTATTTCTCCATACAAAAAATAATAATTCACAAAACTTATTTGAATTTATAAAATATTGTAGTTTTTCACCTTTATGAAAGGGGAAAATAGGGAAAATAAATATTTTCATCTGACCAGAATGAGGTTTTTCAGAAACTGAAATAGAAAAATTTGAAGAAAATAATTTTTCTAGAATACACCTGTGAAATAGAATTTTAAGAACAGAAACTGCTGGAATTGTAGTTTGATTTACTTTATGACAAATGATTTAAAATGATTTATTATATTATTATATTTTTTGTTCTAGCAATAATAATTTTATTTATTTTTAGAAATAAAAAGAAGAAATTAACAGCTAATTCAAAAAAAGAAATTATTAGATTTTTTAATAAAATAAAAAAGTCTTCTTCAAATAAAGAAAAAATTATTGATTTTGATAAACTTTACCATAAGATATTACAAGAATTATGATATTCTTGAAGCTTTTGAAATATTTTAAAAAAAGAACCAAAAGAAGTTTTAAATCTAAATAGAATTTGGGAATTACATAAATTAAGAAATAATCTTGTTCATAGCTTTAATTCTGAAAGAGAAGATTTTTTAGACAGAAAACAAAAAGAATATATAAAAGAAATTAATGTAATCTTAAAAAATGTATAACTTTTTATAGGAAAAATATATTTTAAATTTTAATAAAATTAGTATGAAAAAAATAATTATAACAATGAGTTTAGTACTTTTATTATTTTCTTGTTGAGAAGAAAAAAATGAAAATAAAGTTTTAAAAACTAATGTAAAAAAAATAGAAACAGAAAAAATAGAAACAGAAAAAATAGAAACTAAGAAAAAAGTTGAGGTAGTAAAAAAGAAAGATAAAATAGAACAAAAAAATTTATCAAAATTAGAAATTACTGGAAAAGTTTGTGAAAAAGAAGATAGTGTTGGTAAAAATAAATGTGAATGAAATTATGTTTGGTGAGCTGCTATGAATTTTGCTTGGAATGAATTAAAAGAGAATATTTTAAAAGAAAATGTTATTCTTGATACAAAAAATAAAGATGCATTGGAATTAACTAAAAAATTAAATAATTCTATTATAACTAAAAATATTTTAAATGAAGAAAGTTATTATGTAAAAAGTGGTTATGGTCAAAAAACTGTTGATTTAATAAATAAAGAATCAAAAGAAAAATTTCCAAAAAAATCATTTTGAAATTTAGATATAGAATTAAAAAAAGAGGATATTATTTCTTATGCTTATTTTTATAAAGCAGTAGAATATAAAGAATCTTTTGATGAAGAAGATGTAGAATTTAAATGAAATTATTTTAAGTGATTTAAAGTTTGAAGTGATAGACAAAGAAAAAATGTAAAAATATTAAACTATAAAAATGATGATAAATTTATTATTAAGTTAAATTTAAAAGATAATTCTGATGAATTAATTTTAGCCAAATGATATAATATGAAAAAACCTGATGAGGTGATAAAGGCAATTAATAAATATAATAAGAATAATTTAAAATCTTTAGAATATAATCACAAATATCATGATTTCTTCAAAACTCCTAATATCAAATTAGACTATAGTAGAAAGTACAAAACAATGGTTAAAAAAAGACTTTTAAATAAAATTTTAATTGAAAATTGTAGGAAAAATAATTATCCAGATAATTGTTATGAAATATCTGAAATGTTTGAAAATATAAAATTTAAAATGGATAATAAATGAGCAAAAGTTGAAAATGAAGCAGTATTTCTTTGAGTAATGATAACATCTGTTTCTCTTCCAGAAGAAATTAAATATATAGAAAGAAATTTTTATTTAAATAAAAATTATTGGATTATAATGAAAAGAAAAAATAGTAATATTCCATATTTTATACTTTGAGTTAGAGACTGAAATTTAATGCAAAAAGTTAATTTAAAATAATGAAAAATAATATCCTAATAACCTGAATTTCCTCATGAGTTTGAAAAAACTTATGAAATTTTTTGGTTGAAAAAAATAACATAATCTGAATTTCAAGAAATAAGGCAGAAAATGATAAAGTAGAAAGTCATAAAATAGATTTATCAAAAAAAACAGAGATTGAGTATTTTTGTAAAAATATAGTTAAACAAAAATATCTTTTTAATGTATTAATTCTAAATGCTGGAATTTGAGAATTTTGAAACTTTGAAGAAAACAGTTTAGAAAAATATGAAAATATTATAAATGTAAACTTATTAGCAAATATTAGATTATTAAAATTATTAGAAAAAAATATTTCTAAAAATACTAAAATAGTTTTTATTTGAAGTATAATTTCTAAAAAATTTATGAGGTGAGCAAGTGTTTATCAGGCATCAAAATTTTGATTGAGAGGATTTGCCGGTTGATTAAAACAAGAGTGAAAAAAAGTATTTATAATTAATCCAAAAATCATTGACACAAATTTTCATAAAGATAAAATAGAGTTGTGAAATAAATATCCAGAAACAAAAATGAAAGATATTCTAGAGGTAATTTGAAATATAATTGATTGAAAAGAAAAAAGGTTTGAAATTGATTTATAAAATATTTTTAAAAGAAGTTTAAATTATGAAAATTAAAGAATTAAAAAATAAAAAAATTGCTATTTTAGGTTATGGAAAAGAATGAAAATCAACTGAAAATTTTTTGAAAAAAATAAATATAAATAATTATAAAATATTAGATAAAAATATAGATTCAAATTATTTAAGTAATTTGGAAGATTTTGATGTGATTTTTAAAAGTCCTTGAATTAGTCCGTATAATAATCCAGAATTACAAAAAAATAAAAATAAATTAATTTCACAAGCTGAAATTTTAGCTGATAATTTTGATTGAAAAATTATCTGAATTACTTGAACAAAAGGGAAATCTACAACTTCAACATTGCTTTATGAAATTTTAAAAGAACTAGGTTATAAGGTAAAATTAGTATGAAATATTTGAAATTCTGTATTAGATGAGGTGGATCTTATTTCTGAAGAAAAATATGATTATTTAGTTTATGAATTATCAAGTTATATGCTTGAATGACTTGAATTAAATATTTTTGTGTGATTATTAAATAATATTTATGATTGTCATTTAGATTGGCATAATTGAAGAAAAAATTATGAAAATGCTAAGTTCAATATTTTTAAAAATGCACAACACAAATTAGTGTCAAGTGAATTAGAAAATATAGGATATGTAGGCTTGCATACTCTACAAGGGCTAGATTTTTTTGGTTTAGATTGAAGATATCATTATAAAAATAATGCTTTTTATATTGGAGAAAAAGAAATTTTAAAAGATGAAAATATTGCTTTAAATTGAGAACATAATAGAAAAAATATTTCTGGAATTATTTGAATCTTAGATAAAATTGGAGTAATTAAAAAGTTATCAATAGAGGGTTTTATACCTTTAAAAAAAGTTTTATCAGAATTTACTGGGCTTGCCCATAGGCAAGAAAATATTTGAACTTATAAGTGAATAACTTTTATCAATGATTCAATAGCATCAACTCCAGAATCTGCTATTGCTGCAATAAAAACTTTTTGAGAAAAAATTTCTACTGTTTTTATTTGAAATGAAGATTCCGGTTTTGATTTAACTGAACTTAGAAAAATTATAGAGAAATATAAAATTCCAAATATTATACTTTTTCCAACAACTTGAGAAAAATTATTTTGAGAATTTTCTAAAAATATGGAATTTGAGAAAGAAATAAGGTATGTAGATTGAAATTTTGAAACAAATTTATTTAAAACTTTAAGTATGGAAGAAGCTGTAAAATTTTCTTACAAAAATTGAAAAGAAGGAGATGTAGTTTTACTATCAACTTGAGCACCAAGTTTTAATGCAGATTGACCTTGAATTATGCCTTGGAAAAGTTTTGAAGAAAAATGAGAATTATTTAAAAGATTTGTAGAAAAATATAGTAAATAAATATTAATCTAATAATTAAGTTAGATTTTTTTATTTACTTTTTTACTTTTTTACTTTTTGTTATATACTTTTTTTATTATATTTTAATAAATTTTTTTTTTGACAGAGACAAAAAAGACTTTAGTATAGACTGTAATAGTTGGAAATAAAAAACAAAAATATGTTAAAGAAAAAAATATTATTTGTTTCAGCATTATCTGCTGAATTAAAAATAGTAAAACAAGAAGTACAAAAAATAGATCTTTCTAAAAATATAGAGATATACTTTTTTGAATCTGGAATGTGAAATTATAAGACAATTATGAATTTATGATTACACTTAGTTAAACAAAAATATGATTTTATTGTAAATATAGGTGTCTGTTGATGGGCTAATAATAATCTATCCCCTAACCCCTTACCTTTTAGTCAAAAGGAAGGGAAAGAAAAAATAATTCAAATTTCAGGAATAAAAAATATATCAAATAACAAAGAATTAATTTCTCCAATATTTTTAGAATTTACTAAAATAAAAAGTATAGCTTGTTCAGAAAAAATAATCTTTGATTCTAATCTATTAAAAGGAGAAAAATTTGTGGATATGGAATCTTACTGATTTGAGATGATTTGTGATAAATTTAATATCCCTAGAATAATCCTGAAAATACCAGTTGATAAAATTTGAGAAGAAACTAAAAAATTTGATTTTTGAAAAGCAAAAATATATCTAAAAGAAAATATAAATTATTCTGAATTATTAGAAAATATAAAAAAATATCTAAAACAAACTTTACCTGAATTATCTCATTTAGAGGAGAAAGAATATAAAGTTAAAAATGAAATATTGAATCTTTATAAATGGACCTTTACAGAAAAAATAATCATAGAAAAAGAAATAAATAGATTTCTAGTTTTAGAATTATGAAATTTAGATAACTTTTTGAAAGAAAATAGGGAATTAGAAAAAAAAGAATTTTTTAAAAAACTGAAAAATATTAATTAATAAAATATTTTAAAAATTATGATAATATATATAGAAAAACAAGCATCAGAATATAAGCAGACAAAAATAATTTTAGAGAAATTTAAAAATGCTAACATTATTTGGATAGATAATTATAAAAATATTTTTGATAAAAAGATTGCTAATAATACTAGTCTAAAACCTGCTTTTATTATAGCTAGATTAAAGTCTAAAGCTGTTACAGATGCTCCAGATTGATATGGACATAATGATAAAACATCATATTTTTTTAAAACAAGTTTAAATTGTATTTTTGATTGTAGTTATTGTTTTTTAAAATGAGCATTTAAAAATGATATTCCTGTTTATTTTATAAATTATGATGACATAAAAAAACAAATTTTAGAGAAAATAAAAAGTTCACTAAAAACTCTAACTTTAGAAGATAAAAGTTTAAAACAAGATTATGAACTAAAACTAAAACAAAATATTAATTATAAAAATAAGATTTGGTTTTATAGTTCAGATTATTCAGATATTTTATGAATGGATTATATCTCAGGATTTATGTGAGAATTCATAGATTTTTTTGAACAATTTAACAATTCTATGATGGAAATCAGAACAAAATCAGCAAATATAAAATCAATTTTAGATTTAGGATTTATCCCAAAAAATACAGAATTTGCCTTTTCACTGAATCCTCAAGAATTAATAGAAAAATATGAACATTGAACTTCAAATTTAGAAGATAGAATAAAAGCAATAAATATATTATTAGAGAAAGGTTATAAAGTTTGACTAAGATTTCTACCACTTTTACCAGTAAAAAACTACCAAGAAATTTATACCGATTTTGTAAAAGAAATTAAACAAAAAATAAATATTAAAAAAATATCATCAACTTTTGTTTCAGGATTATTATACACAAAAACAGATTATAATAATATTTTAAAAAAATATCCAAAACTTGATATTTTGTATAGACTAAAAAATGAAGATAAAATTTTTTATAGAGAAAGTAGAGAAATGAGAGATTTTTTCTACAACCTTTTTGAAAGCCTAGATAAAGAATGCTTTATTTGTTTGGATGAAAAATAAATAAAACAATAAATAAATAATTTTAATATAATAGAAAATAAATATGGACTTAAATATAATATACTTAATTTTACCCTTTCTATTTTATTCACTTCAATTTGCTATTTTAACAAAATATTCAAGAAGTGAATGAAGTATACAAATTGCCTTTTATAGACAATTTTGAATTATTTTAATAGGTTTACCACTTTTTTATTGGTTTCCACTAGATTTTAATATTTTATGGAATAATATTTTTTACATTTTATTGACTTCAATAATTGGAGCAATTTATTTGTATTTAAATTTCAAAAGTTTAGATTATGTCCCAGTTGCAGTAAGTTCAGTTTTTCAAACTACAGTAAGAATTTTATTAACAATTTTAACAGGAGTATTCTTACTATCAGATTCAATTAATTTGTATCAATGAATATGAATAGTAATTTTACTTATATGAGTTTTTGCTTTGCTTTCAAAAGAAAAATTTAATAAAACTTGAATAATTTTATCAATTTTATGATGAATATTATTAGTTTGAAATCGGTATTATTTTGCTCTTTATTCAAAAAACTTTACCCCAATAATAGCAGGGTATATTTTGGAATTTTTTAATGGTTTTTTCTTAATCTTTTTACTAATATTTAAATCGATAAAAGAAGAAAAATCACTTAAAAAATCTTTTAAAATAAAATTAAAAACGTTTTGGATTATATTTGCATCAAGTCCATTAGTTTTAATTTGAAGTTGAGCAATTTCAAAAAGTTATGAAATTTATAGTTTTACGATAGTTGGAATCATGTTGACAATGACAATTCCAGCTTCAATGATTTTTTGATATTTATTGTTACATGAAAAGTTATCAAAAAAATCAATTATTTCTATAGTTACGATAACATTAGGTATTATATTAATTAAATTTTTTAATAATTAAAAAAAGATTATTTTTTATATTTTCTAAACCATGTTAATTGTATTTTTTAATAATTTAAGAAAATAATTTGGAAATTTTTATAGTTTATATACATTAGTTTTAATTTAACCTTTAATAAAAAATATGTTTAAAGAATTTGTAAATAACTTTAAGAGGTTACCAAAATCAAATAAGGCAATAATTTATTTAATGTGGATTTATAATGCAGGAGGAATAATTGGTTCAATATTCATAAATATTTACGTTTTTTCTTTGAATAGAGAATTAATGGATGTTTTTATTTATAATCTTATCTTTCTAACTACTACTTTAATTGGTTTTAGTATGGTCTGATTAATTATGAGTCTTTTGAAAAAAAATATCAAAAATATGTATTATTTAGCCTATTCTTTTTATATTTTAGCATTTATATTAATTTTTATTTTTAATTGATATTTATGAGTTTATCTATTTGCAATCATCTATGGTTTAGGTCTTTGAATGTATTCCTGTGCTGCACATACTCAAGAATTAGTTAATATAGAAGATAAGACAAGAGACATTTTTAGTTCAATAATTTCATCAGGAAAAAATTTAATAAATATTTTAGTTCCAATATCAATTTCAGCTATATTTTTCATAGTTTCAAAATATTCTAGTTTTAGTCCATATATGGTCTTATTTGTATTTCTACCAATAATTTATATTACAAGTTTTATCTTCATAAAAGATATTTGAGATTATATTCCTACACAGATCAAAAAAAAAGATATTAAAAATTTTTTTAATTTTAAAAAATATTTATTTTGACAACTATATTTTTTAATTTGAGGTTTTTCTCAATGATTAATGAAGATTATATTTCCAATTATAGCAATTATATTATTGAAAACAGAAGTAAATGTTTGATTATTTGAGTGAATAATTTGATTATTCTCAACAATATTAATTGTTTTTTTATCAAATAAAAGGAGGATTGATAATAGAGTCAAAATAATGTGAATATTATCAATATTACTTTTTATAAATATAAGTATTTTTGTGTATAACTTTAATTTTATAGGTTATATTTTTTATACTTTAATCTGACTTATTTTAGATCCTTTATATAAAATTTCAGAACATGTCTTTGATTTAAAATTAATGGATACAATAAAAGTAAAATGAAGTGATTTTTTTCCTGCAATGATACTAAGAGAAGTATCTTTATGGATTTGAAGAATTTCAATAATAATTTTATTTATATTTTTAATAAAATCTTGAATTGAACTAGAAAATATTCTAATAATATGATTATTATTAATTTGAATATTTTTAGTTCTAGCCTGGTGAAGCATTGCTCTACATATGAGATATGAAAATAAAGTTGAAAAATAATTAAAAACAATATAATTTAAATTAATTTAATTATTAATAAAAATAATATGAAAAAAGATTATAATGAATTATCAATTCCCGGAAAAATAGAATTTTCAACTGTTGAACTTAACAAATGAGAAGAATTTGAAATAACTGGAAATAAAATAATTACAGTTATCTCTTGAAAAATAGAAGAAAGAGTTAAATGAACTTTAAAAACTTTAGAGTCTTCAGTTTATCATTCTTGAAATATTATAGCAGAAAAAGATACTGTTTTGTCTGTTTTTGATATTAAAGATTTAAATATTATTCTTGATAAAATAAGTGTTAATGATAATTTTTGAAAATATTGTAGAGAAAATTGGAGTCAGTTAAGAGATTTATGGGATGTTGAATGATTTGAAAAAGTTGATTTGTATAGATGAAACCAAATAGATTTAAATATTAAATGAGAAAAATTTAAATTAAATTTATGGTTTTGTTGACCAGAAGTTGATTGTCTTTTTCATAATGAACATAATTTTATAGAAATTCATACAGATATTGCAGGTAGATGATTTATGCAAAAATCTTTGACAGCAAAAAATGATTGAAATGATAAATTAGTTGAAACTGTTGGATTAATGCCTTGAAGTTCACATAGAACTTTTAATATTGAATGAGAAGTTGAAGAAAACTGAAATCCAAAATATCCTTTTCATAGATGGTTGGGTTGAGAAACAGGAAATATTTGGTTAGTTATTGAAAAATATGTTTAAAAAAATATCCAAAACTTGATATTTTGTATAGACTAAAAAATGAAGATAAAATTTTTTATAGAGAAAGCAGGGAAATGAGAGATTTTTTCTATAAACTTTTTGAAAGTTTAGATGAAGAATGTTTTATTTGTTTGGATGAGAAGCATTAAAATCTAAATATTATGAACAAATTTCAGATAGATTAAAAAATAATCAGTGATTAAAAACAACAGTTTTAACTAAATCTTGAAAAACATTGAAAGTTTCTGTTTATACAACTTGAGATTTTATTCCTTGTTTAGGAATTCCAAATAAAAAAGTACCATTATCAGAATTTATAAAATCAAGAGATATTAATGGTTTAGTTTTACAAATAAAAAGAGCAGTAAAAATTATAAAAGAGCAGAAATGTCCTACAAATTAATCTAATATTATAGTAATACAAAAATGAATAAAATACTTAAAAAATTATGAAATTATGAAGAATTTCTAGATGAAATTTTTAAAAATTTAGAAAAAAATAAAATTGATGTTTCAGAATTATTTTTAGATCATATCTGTTATAGAGTTAGTAGTGATGAAAAATATAATATTTTAAAAAAAGAAATAGAAAAAAATTGAATGCTTTTAATAGAAAGTATGGTTTGAGGAAGAAAAATATCTACTTTTAAATTAAATTTTCCAATTATTTATAAAAATAGAAAAATTAATATTTTAGAAATTCCAGCTCCTAAACAATGAAGTAATTATAAAGATTGATTTGAGCATATTGAATTTATTATAAAAGATGATTTTAAATGTTTTATGAAAAAATATTCTCATATAAATTTTATAACAAAAGCTTTAGTAAAAGAGAATAATCCTGATATAAAAATAAAGTATTGAAATATTTCAGTAAAATTTCATAAAGAATCACTTGAAAATATTATTTTAAAAGAAAAAAATATCCAAAATTAATTTTGGATATTTTTTATTTCTGAATATTTTTCTTCCACAAATTTTAATAATTGTTCTTGAAAGTTTACTTTGCTAAAATTTTTAGCGTGTTCTCTTATTTCTTTATGATTAAATCTAGTTTTTTCAAAAATTTCTATTGCTTTATTTAAACTTTTTACAGTTTGTTTTTTAAAATAAATTCAGGTCTTTCAGTCAACTACTGTTTCTGTCGCTCATCATTTTCAGTAGGCAATAACAGGTGTTCAACAAGCCATTGCTTCAACTGGTACAAGTCAGTAGTCTTCTTCTGGCGGAAACATAAAAGCCTTTGCTTTACTAAATAATTCTAGTGTTTCTTCCCTAGAAATACTTAATTTCCATTCAACATTATCTTTTGATTTTGACTTTAATTCTCTATATAATTTATTATCAGTATTTGTTACTATAATAATTTTTTTTCAATTTGTATTAAAAGCATCAACTATTAAATCAAATTTTTTGTAGGGAATACACCTTCAAACATATAAATAAAAATCTTCCTTTTTTTCTCTAAATTTAAATTTTTCTAAATCAGTTCAAGGATAAATAACTTTAGCTTCTCTATTATAATATTTGTTAATTCTTGAGACTGTATTTTTTGAATTTCAAATATAATAATCTGGTCTAGCAGATGCTATAAAATCCCATTGTCTTAAATTATGAAAAATCTTTGGAGCAATCCATTTTCATAAAAAATTTAATATTCAAAACTCCATCATATTTAAATATTCATGAGTATGGCTCCAAAAGTATCTTGTTGGAGTATGACAATAACAAATTTGTAGAGTGTCAGGTTTTGTAATTACTCATTTACTTTCTGCTGTTGTTGAACTAATTACAATATCATATTTTGATAAGTCAAAACTCTCAAATGCCTGAGGTCTTAAAATTAGGGCTAACTTATGAGATTTGTTTAAAATAGGAATCTTTTGTAAATAACTAGTAGTGATTTTTCTTCATTTAAAAACAGGATTTCATTCTTGAAAAAATACACTAGTAAAAATATCAGCATTTGGAAAGACTGCTAAAATATGTTCTAAAACTAGTTCTGCTCCTCACCAATCATTTATCCAGTCACAAACTATAGCAATCTGTTTATTATTTATGTTCATTTTTATTTTGTTTAGAATTTATTAAATTGAAAACTAGTATTTATAATATATTTTTAATATTTGAATTATATTATTTTTTTTATTTTCCAACCAACTCTCTTATTCTTTTTTCAAATTCTTCTTCTCAAAATTTATTTGCTTGTTTCAGTAAATCTTCTTTTTTATATTTATTTTCAGATATATTTTTATCAAATTCCAAAAAGTTTTCTATAAAATCTTTTCAGCTAGCCTTTTTGAAAAATTCTCCTGTCACTCATTCAATATTTGTTTCCAAAAGTCATCAAGCTTTGTAGGCAAAAATTGGTGTTCAGGCAGCAAGTGCTTCTACTGGTGCCATTCAGAAATCTTCTTCTCAAGGAAAAATAAAACCTCTTGCAGCAGCTAATAATTCTACCATTTCATCTCCATATTTTGGTCAAACAAATTCAATATTTTTTTTCGCCATATTTTCTAAAACCTCTTTATAATCTCATCAACCAACTATTAATAATTTTTTATCTGGCATTTTATTGAAAGCTTTGACTGCAACTTCAATTTTTTTATAATGAGCAAGCATAGAAATTATAATGTAATAATCTTTTTTTGGTTGATTTGAAAATGTATTAAATCTTGTAATTTCAATTGGTGGAGGTAAAACTTCTGAAGGATTTCTGTGATATTTTCTTATTCTATTTGCTGTATTACTAGAATTTGCCAAAATAATATCAGCTCTTTTACTAGCCATAAAATCCCATTGCCTAAGATTTAGAAATATTTTATTAAGAAAATAGAAAAAAATTGGAGCACTAAATTTTGAAATATTTAAATCTTTTTTGTATTCATTTGTCCAATCCCACATATATCTAGCTGGAGCATGAATATAGGCAATTGTCTTGCATTCAGGTTTTGTAATTGCTCAATGAGCAAAACCACTACTTGAAATAATCACAACATCATATTTTGAAAAATCTAGCATCTCTACACTTCTTGGCATAAGAGGAAGACATAACCTTTGTTTTTTAAATAAATTATATCTTTTTTGAGAAGGAAGTTTAAAAACTTGTTTATTGATTTTTTCTTTAGGAAAAATTTTAGATACTTTTTTTTCATCATAGATAAGAGTAAAAATATCAGCTTCAGGATACATTTTCATAATTTTTTCTACAACCTTTTCAGCTCATCAAAGTTTAATTAACATTTCGTGTAGTATTGCAATCTTCATAGTTCTGTATTTTATTTTTAATAAAAATATTATATTCACTAAAAAATTATTGCAAAAAAAAATGAAGAAATAAAAATATTTCTTCATACTTATTTAAAACTAAAACTTTTAAGTAAAAAGTTTGTAATATTATATAATATATATATTATTAATTTAAATTTTAAAATAATAATAAATTTATGAAAAAGATCTTAACAATTATAATATTATTATTGACTTCTTGTTCGGGAAATATAGAAAAAAATAATTATAAAAAAATAGCTAATATTCCTGAAGCATCTGGAATCTGTTATATGGAAAAAAGTGATAGTTTTTTTGTAGCTAATGACGAATGAAAAATTTATGAAATTAATAAAAAAGGAAAAATTCTAAATAAAAAAAATATTTGAAATTATGATTTTGAATGAATAGTTTGTGATAATAAAAAAGAATTACTATATTTATTAATAGAAGACTCTTGAAATTTATTAAAAATTGATTTTAAGAATTTTAAACTTAAGTGAGATTTATTATTAAATTTATCTAAAAAAGAAAGAAAAAAATATTTCAATAATAAATCTGGTGCAGAATGATTAGCTTTTGATGGAGAATATTTTTATATTTCTACTCAAAATAAACATAAAAAAAATAATTTATTAAAATTTAGTGTTAATAATAATTTATTAGAATTAGAAAAAAAATATAATATAAAATATAAAGATTTAAGTTGAATGACTTTTTATAAAAATAAACTTTATATTATTTCCGATAAAAATGATTTATACCTGATTTATGACTTTAAAAATAAAAAAATTAAATATTCTAAAAAGTTAGAAAAAGGTTCTTGGGAGGGAATCAGTTTTGATAAAAAATGAGATATGTATCTAGCTGATGATAATTGAAAAGTTATAAAATATAATAATTAAAAAGATGCAAAAATTAACTCTTGATTTAGATCAAAATTTTATAATCCCTTTTAGAAGAAAAATACTAGAAAATATAATTATTGATAGAAAAAGTAAATATACAGTAGTTTCTTGATATATTATAAAAAAAGAGGATATTAAAGAATTTCTAAAAGAATTATTGAAAGATAAATATTTTAAGAAAGCTACTCATAATACTTATGCTTATAGAATAAAATTGGATAATTGATCTATTTTGGAATGAAAAAATGATGACTGAGAAACTTGAGCAGGGAATTGTATTTTGAGAGAATTACAAAGAGAAAATATTATAAATACTTTAGTTATAGTTACCAGATATTTTTGAGGAATTCATTTAAATTCAGATAGATTTAAAAATGTTATAAATGCTACAAAAGAAATTTTAAAATTAAAAAAAAGTAAATAAAAAATATTTTTTATTTACTATCATCAAAATGGTCAACATGACAAACAAAATTCCAAATAGCTTCAGGTTTGATTTTAGAAATTTCCATTTCTATTATATCTCAAATCTCGTGAGCTTTTTTTATTGAAGTCTCAGGAGAAAGTATAAAGTGATATTCTACAAATTTATCTTTACTTCAACCAGCTCTTGTTTTAAAATCGTGAAATCATTGTATAGTTTTATTATCCACAAAATGCTGTATGATTTTTTTTATTTCTTCATGTTCTTCAAGTACTTTATCTAATAATAAGTTAATTCATTCTTTAATTAATCATATAGCTTCTTTTATAATATATAATCAAATTAGTCATCAAATTATTGCATCAACTATCACTAAAGTCGGAAAAAAGTTTAGAAATATCAATACTCAAATAACAGCTAAGTTTGTAAATAAGTCAGTTTTATAATGTAAAGCATCTCATTTTATGACTATGTTTCAGGTTTTTTTATAAACGTAATTAAGGAAAAAAACAAGGATTCAAGTTGCAACAATACTTATTAACATAACTATTAAAGTCCAATTTAAATATTTAATAGGCTCTGGATTAATAAATTTATTTATTGAAGCATATATTATATATAATCAAGAAAATATTATTATAGTTCATTCTATGGTAGCAGCTATACCTTCAATTTTTCAATGTCAATAATTATGATCATCATCTGCGGGGTCAAGGGAATATCTGATTGCAAAATAATTGAATATACTTACTCAAGTATCCATCAGACTATCCATAGCAGATGACATTAATGCTACAGATCATGACATTATACCAACTATAAATTTCATAATAGCTAAGAGAGATGCTACAATAGTTGCAATTATGGGAGCTATTTTTTCAAGAGGATTTCTTTTATTCATATATTTTAAATTAATAAATTTTAATTATTTCAATTTTATTTATATATTTAAAAAAGTCTAAAATAAATTTAGACTTTTAATTGTAATATATTTTTATCTTCCCATATTTTCTATAATGTTGATTATATCTTCAAAATTACTTACATTTTTAGGTTCTTCAATTTTAACTACTTTTTTTACTGTTACATCATTTAAATTAATATTAAATGTTATTTTTTGTAATTGATTATTTAATATTCAACCAAATTCAAAAGTTCATTGTCCTTTTTCTATTTTGATTTTAATTTTTGAATCAAGTACTGTATTTCATCTTGCTTGTATTTTAATAGTTCATTCTACTGAATTTTTGATTTTTTTTCAAATAAAATCTATTTTACTTTTTAAGATTTTATCTTCAAAAAGTATGTTAATATTTTTCTTACTATTTTCAATTTTTATTGTAGAATTTTTACTATTTATATTTAATATAAAATATTTTAAGTCTGTTTTATCTATTTTAATATTTGCTGATAAATCTTTATTTATTTCAGTAATTAATTTTTTTATAGATAATTTATTTTCTTCTGTTAGAGTTTTTTGATTTTGAAAAGTTGTAGTGAATTCTTCTATAAGACTATATATATTTTTAGAATTTAATTTTACATCATAATCATAAAAATCTTTATTTTTATTTTCTTTAACAAATTCTAATATAGTATTTTTTTTGAGAATATTGTATATTTTTTCTGGGTTTTTTCTATAAATATCACTTATTTCCGTTGTTGATTCTCCTATGAAATACCATTTTTTTTGAAATTGAGAAACAATTCAAGTTACCATTGATAATTGTGGTATTTTTTCAATATTTTCAATATTGAATTTATTTAGTTTAAAAAGAATTTTGTCTTTAAGCATCATTAGATCCATACTAGCATTAGCAGATATCTTTTCACTTCCTAATTTTTCTAATAAAGTATCAAATTTCATTTCTATATTTCAAGAAAATTTATCATCTTTTTTAATAAAATCAAAATCATATTTAATATCAGAATTTAAATTTGATTTTCATGTTATAATTGATAATCAAAGAGTTCATTTACTATTACCTTCTTCAGGAGTTATCTTTTCAAGATCACTTAATTTTTTTAAAATAGTATTTTGATTTTTTTTAAGAGCATCTGATGGACTTTTTATTTTTGGAGCTCAACAACTAGATAACATAACAATAGCTAAAGTTGCTATAATAATTTTTTTCATATTTTATATTTTATTGAATAAGTTTTTTTATTATAAAAAGATTTTTTTTTTTGTAAAACTTTTTTTATTTTAATTTTTTTACCATATATTCTCATTCTAATATATATCATCTTTTTTCATAATATCATCTAACTCAAACACCAGCGATTACAGCTATCTTTTTATAACCTGCCTTGATAGATAATTCTTCAGCTTCAGAGATTAATTTTTTTCAGAAACCTACATGTTGTCCAAATTCTCATCATTTTTCTCAGATACTTAATTGGTCTCAGAATGTGTGAATTTCTCTAATTATACTTGCTCATTTTAACTCTGGTAATAATTTGTGAATTTCTTCTAAAGTTTCAGAGTAAGGATTTTTGTGAAAATCTGGAACAAGTGCAGAGGAAATAGAATCAGATTTTATTAAATTTTGTGTTGTATCAGTTTCAATAGTTGAGGGAAATCTTAATCTTAGTAGAGAGAAAATTGTTCTATCTTCAGCATCTTCATAAGTTAAAAAATGTTCAAATCAATCACTTGCTTCATAATTATAATCACAAATTGTAGCTTTTTTTGGATCATTTTTTTTGTTTTTTAATTCTCTATGTCTGATATCTTGCATTTTTATTCCATCTTTTTCAAGTTTTTGTTCTACAATTTGTCTAAGATTAGCTACAATAGAACCTTCCAAAATTTCAGTTGCAGGGATATCTCTATAAGTTCTATTTAATCTTACATATTCAGGAATCATAGCTTCTAAATCAGCAGTCAAATCAATTAGGGTTTTATCATTATATGCTGTAAAATTTCAATCTTTCCAGATCTGAGTTAATTCAGATTTATCAGTGACCATCATTGGATAAATTTTTAATTCATCTGGTCTGTATAATTGATTATCAAAAATCTCTTGCATAGACTCTCTATCTTTTTGTGGATTACTTCAAAGAAGATTTGGCATCATATGAGATACAACTTTAAAACCAGCATCTTTTAACATTTTTGTAGCAAGAATACTTTCCTTATTTCAATGTCATCTTTTATTTAAATGATTGATTTTATCATCAGTTGTTTGATAACCAATCTCTACTCTTGTTACTCAAAATCTTCTCAAATCAGCTATCTCTTGAGGATTAATCCAATCTGGTCTTGTTTCAACTGCCATTCAAATAACTCTTAATCTTGAACTTTCATTTAATTTTTTTGCTTCTTCAAGTGTTTTTGCTTTATAAGCTTTATAACCTTCTTTTATTTTAAAAGCAGCAAATCTATCAGATGATAGGTCAGTTTTTTCAATATGCTTTTTCATTTCATCATAAGAATTAAAAGCATCATAGATTTCTTTTATAAATTTTTCTTTATATTTTTGTGGATAAAAACTCCAAGTACCACCAATAATTCTAATATCATTTTTTTCTATTTTATGACCAGTCACCTCCAAAGCTCTAAGTCTATTATGAATTTGCATAATTGGGTCAAATTTATTCAATTCAGCTCTCATTACAGCAGGTTCATTTGGAATATAGGATTTTGGTAAACCTTCAAAAGTCGGGCAATATACACAACTAGCAGGACAAGGAAATTCTTCAGTTAAAAGAGAAATTACAGTTATTCAAGATAGACTTCTAACTCATCTTTTTCTAAGAATCTTTTGAAAAATAAAATTCTCTGATATAGCTCATTGCTCTACAAGTTCATTATATCTCTCAATTAATTCAATTGATTGAAAAGGTTTTTTTATTTTATATTTTCCATAAATTTTATTTTTTAATTTATGAAAATCATCTTTTGTAAAATCTGGTTTATTTTTTAATCATTCTAAACCAGCTAAAACTAATTCAGTAATTATTTCATTTTTTCCCTCAAATTTTGTCTTTTTATCTATTATTTTTTCCATATTTATATTAATTTATTAATTCCAAGGATTATAATAATAAAAAGTCAAATTACAAAAAAAAATAAATAAAAAAAAATTAAAATTTTTTAATTTTAATTTTTTATTTTTTTAAGAAAAATTTTAATATATATTTTATAGTAGAATTTCTATATCATTTTCAGCTTTTAATTTCTCATCTATTTTCCCATCAAGATCAAATAAAAATTGTAGTATTAGTTTGGTATATGTAACCAACCATTCTGTCTCAATAGTAAATAAAATAACTAAATTTATATGCATCATCATTATTTTTGAAAAGACTATACTTTGTTTTAGATAATTGTTTTTTTAATTTATTAAATAAAATTTGGCTTTCAGTATTTATAGTAGTACTTTCTTTAAATTTATTTTTTTCTTTTTTTAATCTTTCTTGTTCAAGTTTTTCTTGTTTAAGTCTCTCTTTTTCTAGTTTTTTTTCTTCTAAAATTTTATTTTTTAAATTTGTAATATATTTTGATAATTCACTATTTATTAATTTAATAACTTTCTGAATAAAAATATTATTTTTATATTTTTCTAATTTAGAAAATTTATTTGTTTTAATTATTGTATTTTCTAATCTTAATATTTGTTCTAAAGTAGTTTCTTTTTTTCAATTCTTAATTTTTTTCTTAGCATATTGTCTAATTATTTTTATAATATTTCTAAGTTTTTTCTCTTCAAGTTTTTTGTTTAATTCATCATTTATTGATTTTAAATTTTTATTTAATTTGCTATCTTCTAATTTTAAATTTTTATTTAATTTGTCTAAAAGAGAATTAATAATTTTATTTATATCATCAGCTAAAGAAGATATTATATTATTTTTTATATTATTAGGTTTATTTTTTATTTTTAGAATATTTTGTTTTAATTTAAAAATTCTATCTCTTTGTTGTTTATTAGATTCATTTGTTTTATTTTTTAATATTTTTCATATATTTTTTTTAATACTTTTTAATATTTCAATATCATTATTTTCTGTATTTTTTTGTGGATTTAATACATCTTTTAATTCATCAAATAATTTTCATTTATTATTTACATATTTTGATATATCAGAACTATTTCATCATTCACATTTATCTCATTTTTGACAAACATTATATTGGTAAATTCAATCATATAAATAACATTTAGATCTTTCATAATCTTGATAATCTCATTCTTTTGAATTATTATCGTTTCTAACAGCGCTACACTTTTCAAGTGTTTTATAAGGTCAGACCGTATTATTTGATGCTTCCACATAGTTAAAGAAACTTAAAAAAGTCATACCTAGTAAAAATATTTTTTTCATAATTAATTTGTAATTTTATAAATAATGTAATATTAAATTTATTTTAACATATTTTTAATTTTATTACAAATATTAATTCAAGTTCATTTTAGACTGTAGTAACTTTGTTAATGCTACCAAAAATTTACACTTCACCTTCCTTTAGTATTAAAGGAAGTACCGAGGCACGAGGGGATAGATTATAATTATTTTTTATTGATAATTAATTATTTTTTTATATTATATTTCAGATATTTATTATTAAATTATAAAAAAAGTTTATGAATACTATAGAAGTTATAAAAATACAAAATAAAATATTTTTAGAATTAAAAAACCTTTGGGAATTATCAAAACAATGAGAAGAATCACATTTGATATTAGATAATTTTTTAGATGAATTAGAAATTAAAAAGAATAAAGAAACTAGATTTATTGCTTATTCAAGAATTTCAGAATTAAGTGTTGAACCTCTCATATTATTTCTTGATGAAATGCAAGATAAAATTAAAAAAAATAATCAAAAATTAAATTTAAGATTACCAAATAAATTAGATAATAAACAAAAGGTTTTAGAAAAGGCATATAATTATGTCAAAAGAATATACGAAGATTTATTTGAAAAGTTCATATATGAATTGGAAGAGAATCAATCTCATATAATTTCTGACTTTGAATTGGAAATATTAAAATGAACATTAAAGGTTGGAAAAACTTTTAATAATTTTATGTTAGTTTGGCAAAAAGCAGTTTTAAAACAAAATGAAATTTTAGATAAAAAATTTGAGAATAATTCAGAAAAAATAATGAATTATCTAATAGAAAACAATTTGTTAGATAAAGATGAAAATTGAAATATAACTGATAGATGTTATTCGGTTTTAATAGCAGGGAAGTCTAGAAGTTATTTTGAGGCATTTCCAAAAGAAATTTGATCTATTATTTTTGCTTTAGAAGATTTTATCGAAAATCTAAAATCTCAATTAACTTCTCAAAAAGTATGAAATATAATACAAAATTATATAAATTATTTAGTTGCACTTAAAAATGCTTTTTGAGAAAAAGAAATAAATAAATTATTATGAAAATGGCAAAAAGTTGATGAAGTTTGGATGGAGATAAAATGACCTTTACAAATTAGTCATCCTCTTGAATTTTATGAAGATAAATATAGAAAAGCAGTTGCTCCAGAATGGGATTTAAGAATTTTAGATACTGAAACTATTGAGTCAAAAGTTGAAGGTGATATTGAAAATATGTATGAAAAAATTTATTCTCTAAATTTATCTACATTAAATAAAGAAAAAATAGAAAAAAAATTATTAAAAGAAGAATATTTAGAATCTTATAATTTTTCAAAAGAAAACTATAAAAGAGTGCAATTGTATATTAGTGAACCAATAATGTATTTTTGAAGTGAATTAAATTGAATGTTTTCAGCTCAAGTTGTACCAAATGATGAAATTGTTTCTGCTAAATTTTGAAAAAAGATTTTTGCTTTTCCAAAAATGGTGTTAGAAAAAAAACAAAAAGCTCCTATAATGAAATTGACTGAAAAAGTTTTGGATAAAAAATTATTAAGTGATTTTATTGATATTATTAATAATTCAGAATTATTTTTTGAAATCTATGATGTTGAAACTATATGACATGAATTTTGACATACTCTTTTCAATACTAAAGATAATGAATTTATTATGAATTCTAAAACTTGAAATTTTAAAAATATAGAAGAATTTAAGGCTACAACTTGATGATTAGTTTCTTATTTTATGTCAGAAAAAACAGATTTGATATTTGAAGAAAAATTGATAATTATGCATTTAATCAGATGTATTTGATTATTAAAATATAGAGAGGTAGTTGATGTGTTACCTTATTATAATGAAGTTTTAATTCATTTAGAAATTATGCTAGAAAGTAAAATATTCAGTATAATTAATAATAAAATAGTATTAAATTTTTCAGAAAATACTTATAATATTTTAAAAAGTAATTATATAAAACATTATAAAAAACTTATAAAAATTTATTTAGAAAAAGAAGATGCTTGAAATTTTTTATTTGATTATATAATAGTAGATAAAAAATGAAATAATATTTCAAAAAATTTAGAACTTAGAGATTTTTGAGAATATTATTATAATTTATATAAAAAAATAGGTAATGATGTGGTATAAAAAAACAAAATAAAAAGAGATATTTAAAATATCTCTTTTATTTTGCAAAAATTATTATACTCTTATATTGCATTTTTTTCCACTTTCTCATCCATTCACTTGTTACATATATATGTCTACCTGTATAAGTATCCCATACTATTACATGTGTTGGATTATCAATATCTCATTTATATCATAATAGATAAAATGCATGTTCTCCATTTAAACCAATATATTTTTTTTCTTTTCAATCACTATTTTTATAAAACCACGAAATAATTCTCTCTGAATTCCAACTTGGTTTTCATTTATGATAACAACCATGCTCCTTTCAATTAAAATATTTTGGATTTGTACAAATGTCTCACCATAATTGTACCATATTTCATTCTTCTAATTCTCTAAGAATTAAAGATAAATGTTCTTCTTTATCAAAATTTGGTTTATAATCATCCTGTGTGATAATTTTAGTTTTGAATCAATAATTATTGATAATCTTCTCTATAGGTCTTTCCAAAACTCAATATCAAGTCATTTTTCTCTGTCTTGCAGTTTTTCAATTTGGTAGTTTATCTATATATCAAACAAAACCAGAATTTGGATTTCACCAATATTTTTTTCAATCTTTTTCTATTGGTAAGTTATTATATTTAGATTTTGGTAGCTTTTTTAATAAAATATCTTCTTTAACTTTTCATCACATAAGATGTGATAGAATATCGGCTGTTGCAGAAATTTCACAACTCAAAGCTTTCTTTTGTATATTTTTCTGTGACATTTTATCTGTTATATCTATTCAATCTTTTAAAATGTATCTACATTCATTCTTTTTATTAAAGACATCTAGATTAAAACTTTTTTTATGAAAGTTTATTTCATATGGCATATTTATAATTTTTCATTTTCTATTTATAGAAATTATTCAATTATCTACAAAACCGTTTTTGTTTGTATTAAGAAAATAACATCATTTTTTTCAACAAAAAAATTTAGTATCTTTTTTATTTCCTTTTAAAGAAATTTTAATACTTCAATTTTTAATATCTTTCACATAATTATCTTTTAATTCAGAATATTTTATAAAATATTCATTATCATCAGTTATACCTATATATTTATATACAGAATTGACTTGTCCAAAAAATAATAGAAAAGGTACTAACATTATAAATGTTTTTATAATTGTTTTCATTTTTTTAAATATTTATTATATTTGACATTAATTCAAAGAGTTATATTTATTTTTTTTAGATTGTCAAAATTTTTATTTTATTATTTGATAGCAAGTACAAAACATATTATATATGTTGAATATTTTTACTTATATATAGATTATTTTTTATAATTTAAAAAAAAGTTGTTAAAATATTTGACAAATATTATTATGATATGTTACAATTCTTTTGTATTTATATTTTAATAACTAACTTGTGAACATATGAAAAATACACTACTAAAAAAGTCTGTTTCTATTACAATATTAATGGCTTTAATTATACCAACGGTATGAAATGCACGTTCAGCACAATATATGGATGTATGTAATTATACAAATGGTGATACTTCTTGAGATTACTATGATAGATTATGTACAAAAGATTGAAAAAAAGCTGAAAATGAAGCAAAAAATAGAAGTATAGTAACTGAGGAAAAGAATAATAATGATTGAATTATTATAACAAAAACAGAACATAAATTTAAACATAAATTAAATTCATATTATAGTTTATCAAGATCTACACCTTTTTGGTTATGAAGCAACAGAGCCAGTGTTAAAGATCAACAATTATGTAAAATAGCATCTTCTTTTGAATATTATGATTTTAGATGAACTTTAATTAAATATGAACCAGTATGATGTGAAAAAACTGATAAAAAAGAAACTATTAAAGAAGAAGTTTCTTCAAAAATATCAGATGAAACTTCTACTACTGAATTAATAGATGAAATTTTCTGAGATAATAGTGGTGAAAATGAATCAGCTGGAATTAATAAAAAAAGTAATGATGTTGTATCAGATACAGATATGGATGAAATATTATGAGATTTATTTTCATTAAATTGAAAAAAACTTGCTCCTACAATTAGAGTTTTTGCTAAAGCAAAATTAAAAATTAAAATTTGAAATATAGAAGCTAACTTCATTTGAAATAACACTGAATATAATGAAAGAATGGCAATGCTATTAAATAATGTAAATGATTCATTTCATATTGATTCTATTAAAAATGATTTTGCTAAAAATGTAAGTAACCTTTCTTATTCATTATCTACTTATGAAAATACAACTGATATGGAAACAAAAAGAGTATTTAAACAAAAAGTATTAAAAGATATATTAACATTGAAAAGAAAATACAAAAAATTAAAATTAAAAGATCAAATTGTATTTGAAACATTTGCAAAAAAAATGTAAAAAACAATATTTAAAAGTAAAATCTAAAAAGATTTTACTTTTTTTTATTTTTTAAAAAATAAAAAAAATAATAGTTTAATTTAGACTATTATTTTTATTATTATTTATTTTCTAAATATTATTATTATTTATTTATTTATTAAATATTATTTTCTAAATATTTTTTTATATTGTATTCAGATTGAAAATTAAAAGCTCAAGATTCAGTAAAAATTCATAATTCTACAAACTTTTGTCAAAAATTTCAGAATCAAGAGATATCATCTTTCTTTTCTCAAAAACTGGAAGTTTTGTTAATTGTTCTAACAATGTTTTCATTATCTTTAATATTTGAATTTGAATATTCTTCTCCTGTTATAGCAATAAGGAATTTTAGATAATTATTAAGTCAATCTTTTGTAAGTAGATTTGAATTATTTATATCATTTTTATATAGACTAAATGGAGAAATCTTTTTCATAACAGGAATTAATTCTTGTCTTTTTTCCCAAGCAAAATTTATTCATAATTCAGATAACTTATCTTTCATATCAATAAAATTTTTCAAAATTTCAGGTTTTCAAACTACACCATCTTTGATTTCAAACTGTTTGTATTCTTCTTTTGTAATATTTATAGTTTTCTTTTTACCTATAGATATAGTATTTTCATTAGGATTATAGCTAATAATTGAATAATTATTTTTTATATCAATATTTTTGTTGTTATTATTGTTAGTTTTTCCGTCTTCTTTGTTATTCTTTTCTTCATATTCTTTTATTATACTATCTAAATTTCAAAAATAATCTTTTTCAGTATCATCTATAATTTTCTCGAAATCTTCTTTTGTTAAGTCTTCCTTTGTTAAAGATTTTTCTTTTATTAATTTTAAAATCTTATTTTCTGCAAAAACAGATTTTTCCTGATTTTTTTCATCTTTTAAATAATCCTTAATCTTCTTTAATTGCTCATCAGATAATTTTTTCAGTTCATTACTTTGTATAAAATTATCTAAATATAAATCTAAATCTTTATAATTTAATTTTTTTCAATCTTTTTTAATTAATTGTAGATATTTATTAAATTCATTTTTTATTCATCATAAATTTAAATTTTTTCAATTTTCTGAAAGAAATTTCATATCTGTTATCTTCTTAGATATATCCCAACTTTCAATATCCTTTTTAAAGTTTTCTAATTCTATTTTTATATATTTATTTAATATTTCCAATTTATCCTTGAAAGATTCCGTTTTATTTTCTCATTTAAGATTGTTATATAATCAAATATAATAATCTGAAATATTTTCTTTTTTCTCTAAATCTCATAATTTATATCTAAGGATTCATACCATATGTCATGCAATATTAGAATTTTTTCCTAATTCTTTTATAAATTCATCATTTTTATATAATTTATCTAAAATATTATTATCTTCAATAATATTTTTATTTTTATCAATAATATTATTGAGTTGAGAATCTTTAAATGCTTTTTTTAATTTTTCAACTCTTTTACTATAATTTCCAACAATTTGTTTTATTTGTCCAATCAATTTTTTATTTTTATAATTTTTAATTTTATCTTTATTTTCTTCAGAAAAGCTAATTAGATTAAATTGAAATCATGGTAATTCTATCAGATTATTCATTAAAGTTTCTTGTCAGTAATCTCCTACCATTTTAAAAATTGTATCAACATCTTCTATAGATTTAAATTGTATTTTTGATAATGATGATAATAATTTGTTGCCTTTTAGTCCATTATCAATTAAAGATTGAACATAACTGACACTATGATCTTTTTTTTCTGTATTACTTAAAAAATTATAAATATTATAATCAACTTTTGTGATAAATATCTTTATATATTCCTCATTATCCATAATTTCATTATATAATTGTGGAAGCATATATAAATGTTCGTATGTGATACCAGTTTCTTTTAATGAAGAAATAGTATCTTTATTTACTTTTTTTGAAATAGTATTATCAAATTTTAACAATTCATTTTCATCTATTTTATTATTAAAATTAAAATTTTCTAACTCTGTGGTATTTAATGTTTCGTTACTGTTTATATATTTGTTGATTTTGTTTTTATTATTTTCATCTTTAATTTTATCTAGTATTTTTTCATCACTTCATTTATTTTTAATTACTTTATTTAATAATAAATTATAACTTAACATATTTAAGAAAGTTATTTTATCTTTTTCTTCTAGTTTAGAATAATTGATATTTACTATATTTTCATTTAATGAAATCTTATTATTGGGAGATATATCATATATTGTTTTTAAAATAGAAAAATTAGAGGATAATTTATTATTAATAAAATTATATTTAGACAGTGAAAAATCAGAATTTTTATTCTTCTCCTTTATATGATTTAATACTTCAATTAATTTTTCTTGTTTAGTTATTTTTTTTAGTTCCTTAGATAACTTAATTCAGTTTAGAGATTCATAATATTTTAAAGGAATATTATTATAGCTATTTATTGCTGAAGATAAAAAACTTTTATTTTTTAAAGTAGTTAGAAAATTTGTTAAGAATAAAACTCTGTTTTTACTTTCTTTATAAGACTTATATAATTTTTCTTCTTCAGGGCTTAGATTATTACTATTACCATCTAGTTTTTTAAAATCTCCTTCAGTTATATTATTTTTGAGATTTTTTACTTTTGTTAATAATTTTTCAATATTTATAATTAAATCTTCTTTATTAGGAAATTTTTTTTGTTCTGGTGTATTCATTTTTTATTTTTAAATATTTAATATATTTTCTAATTCTTTTTCTTCTTGTAGAAAATCTTCTTTTTCTTCTAATTTGAATTGTATCATTTTTTTTCAGATTCTTATATGATTTAGTTCTTCCATTACTGAAAGATATTCTTTTATTTTCTTATCTAATAATAAATAAATTGGCTTATAATCTCAACTTTCTAAGAAATCTTTTAATTGTAAAAGTTCCTCTAATGAAAAAAGTTTTAAATTTCATATTAGAGGTTTTAATGTTTGTTCACTGTCTATGTAAAAAATTATTTGAAGAATTCTTTCTTCAACTTGTTTTCTATTAGCCATTTTAAATATTATTTAATATATATAAAATATTAGCATATTTAAGGAAATATTGCAAAAAAAACTTATAAAAAATAAAAATTAGCTTTTAAAAAATATTTAATTATAATAAAAAAAATATTAAAATTTAAAATAAATTAAAAATGATAAGAAAATTTGTATTATCAGTGTCAGCAGGTTTGGAATCAGTTGCAAAAAAAGAAATAGAAAAACAATGATGAAAAATTATTGAAGTAGTTGATAGACTAATTACTTTTGAGGGTACTATAGAAGTTGCTGCAAAAGTAAATCTATGGTCTAGAGTAGGGAATAAAGTTTTTTTACTTTTAGCTGAGGAAGATAATATTGAGGATTTTGATAGTTTATATGAACTTGTTAATACTGTAGATTTCAAAAAAATAATTCCAGAAAATTCTCCAATCATTGTAAAAGCTACAAGTTTGAGAAGTGAATTACATCATACTCCAACTTTGCAAAGTATTACAAAAAAATCAATTATTAATAAATTGGGTTGATGAGAAATTTTTGAAGCTCCAGAATTACCAAAGTTTGAAATTTTAGTTTTAGTTTTAAATAATACTGCTAGAATTTTATTAAATTTGACTTGAGATGCTTTACATAAAAGATGATATAGAAGGGAAGCGTGAGAAGCTCCAATTAAAGAAAGTTTAGCTGCTGGATTAGTTTTATTATCGTGATGGAGGTTTAAAGAACCTTTTTATGATATATTTTGTGGTAGTTGAACTATTGCAATTGAAGCTGCTATGATAGCTAAGAATATTGCTCCTTGATTAAAAAGAAAATTTTCTATAGTAGATTTAGGATTTATTTCTGAAGAAAAAATGGCAGAACTAAAATCAGAAGCCAGATCTAAGAAATTTGATTGAAATTATAGAATCTTTGGTTCAGATATTGATGAAGAAATGGTAAGAATTGCTCAAAAAAATGCATCAGATGCTTGAGTTGCTGACGAAGTAAGTTTTGAAAAATCAGATTATAAAAGAGCACTTTATAAATGACTTGAAAAAGACCAAGAGGTGAAAGGTTGTTTGGTTACAAATCCTCCTTATGGTCTTAGGTTAGAGGCTGATATGGAATGACTATATAAAAGTATAGATGTACTTTTAAGAAAAAATCCAGATTTGAAATGATGATTTATTTCAAATTATATTGAATTTGATAAATTTGCTAAAAAAGATTTTTATAAAAAAAGAAAATTATATAACTGAGCAGAAAAATGTTATTTTTGGAAGAAAAAATAAAAAACTAAAAAATATTAAAAAAAATAAAAACTAAAATTAATTTTTGGTTTTTATTTTTTATAAAATTATTTTAATAATTCTAAATCATAATTAATTTTTATTTTTAAATCTAATTTTTTTATATATTTATATTTTGGTATTTCTTTATAAAATTTTAAAAATTCAGAACTATATTCTCTCAATAAATTAATAATATATATATCTTCTAATGTTTTTTTATTTGTAAATTCTGTTTTTATTCAAGTTCTTATTTTTTTTCAAGAAATTATATCATATATAGGAGTTTCATTTCTTTTATATATATTTTCAGAAATTTTATTTAAAACTGAATTTAACTTTTCTAGTTGTTCTACTTTTCTTTCACTATTAAAATATTTTAAACTTTTCAAAAAATTTAAAAATATATTTTTTACAACTTTATTCAGTTTTTTTACATTTATATTTTTGGGAACAATAAAAACTCAATCCAATATATCTCTTTGAGGTCACGCTAAATATTTTCAATTATAGATAAAACTAGTAGAATTTCAGGCATCTAAATTAATTGCATTATAACATCAAAACTTTTTTAATACTATTGCTAAATTATCAATATTTATTTTATAAACTAGTCAAAAATATATTTTATCTCCTAATTTATTAGAACAAATAAAATTTCTAGTTCAATTATATTTCATTTTTGAACTGATTAAACCTAATTTATGATATCTTCTTGTTTGGATAATTCCTCTATTTAATAATAGAGGATGATTTGAAAATCCCTCCCAAATATCTTTTTCTCTGTTTTTATTTATTTTATTTGTTTGAAATAAAAATGGTTTTTTATTTTTATCCCAAGCAAAAACTACTCTATCTCAAGTTGATTTATATGTAGAATATTTATTTCAATTTACATATCTCTCATTGATTGTATAGTTTTTTCCTCCACATTCTGGATAATCTTTAGGGCATTCAAAAATTCAATTTACACCAGTTATTCAGCCAACTTCTCCCATAATATTTCTTAAACTCCCTCAATCTTTTGGGTGAATTCATATTTTTATATCATATAATTTTGAATTAGTAGAATATTCAACAATCCTTATATTATATCCAGAAATAGTTTTTTCTATTAAAGTATTTGCATAAATATTATCTATTCAAAAAGTAAGGGAAATAGCAACTAATAAAATTATTTTTTTAAGCATTATTTTTATTTAAAATCTAATATTTTGCATTATATATGTTTTTGAATAAATATAAATTTTATTTTTGAGTAAATTTATATATTATGTATAAAAATATTAAATATCATTAATAAAATAAAAAAGATATGGATAAAAAACAGATAGAAATAAGATTACCAGAATATATAGATAACATTTTCAATCATAATTCTTGAGAAATAGATTATCTGAAAAATACTTTTGATAACAGGGAAATAGACACAAGAGCTTTTTATGAGCTAAATTTTCAGATTTATAAAAATCTGCTTAAAAAAGAAGAATATGATGATGAACTTTTTCTAGTGGTTAAAAGAAATTTGTATTATTTGAAGGAAAGTGGTATTGAATTAAAAGAATTTAGTTTTAAATTTTCTAAGATTTATTGAAATAAGGATTTTATTGAGAAAGAGGTTGAAGTTGCAGGGAGTAATTTAGATAGGTTTTATAGTGATATTTATAATGAAAATTATGATTGAATTGAAAAATATATTGATGAGGAAATAAAGAAAGAATTGAAAGAAAAAATTTTAAAAAATATAAATTGGTGTGTTTTTATAACTCAAAATATTTTATATTCTGGAAAACTCTTTGAAATAAAAAAAAGTATTTTTTCAAAAAAAGAATTAAAAATTCTATTTTTAAAAGATAAAAAAGAAGTCATATATTTTATTTCAACTTTTAATAGTGATGAAGGATTTTCATTTTTTAAGGAATTAGAATTAAAAGAGAATATAAATTTTTATATCCTTGAAAATAATAGAAATATGTCAAGATTTATAACTAATTTTTTAAATTCAAAAAATTATGTAAAATTTTTAAAATATTTAAATTTAGATGATGAATTAAAATATGTATTTGAGGAATATAGTGATTATATGTGATTATTAAAATGGATTTTAACTACTAATAATTGACTAAGATACTTAGATAAATTATGATTAAAAGAAAAAATTTTAAAGAAAAATAATAGAAATTTTAATTGGTTAGTTGAAAAAATTCTTTATTGAAAAAAAGGAAAGGATTACTTAATAAAAATAAATAAAGAAAAAAATAATGAATATATAAATGATTCTATAATAAAAGTTGATAAAATTGAAAAAGAATGTAATAAAAATATCTGGGAAATTTGAAACTATGAATCATATTTAGAAGAAAGTTATTGCATTAATAAAAAAACTTTTAAACTTACTAATAATACAATAAGTGTGAATGATTTCCTTGAAGAGAATATTTTGCATATTAAAGATCTTTCACTAACTCTAGAATGACAAGAATATCTAAAGAAAATTATAAAGATAGAAACAAATAAATTAAAAACTCAAATCTCAGAATTTATCACTACTTCAAACTCTGGTTCTTGCCTCCTTTCTTGATATAGAGGAACTTGAAAGACTAGCCTTATCTCTTCTGCTATAAAAATGGCACAAGAACAAAATAATGAAGAGGACGTTGTTAAAGTTATGGTTAATATTCCAGAACAGAAAAAAGATGAAAATTGAAAAACTAAAAGTTTTAGTAAAAACGATTTGATAAATAAAATTATTAGAGAAATTTATTTGTCTTTGCTTAAAGAAGGATATTCAAAAAAAGAAATTGCAGATTTTGAAGAGCAGTATATTAGAACTTTTAAAAATGTTGAAGAAATTCAAGGATTTTTAGATATAAAAAATACAAAAAAATCAGATATTATTTTAAGTTCATTAAAATCAAATTTAATAGCATTATTTTTTATAATAATATTTTTATTTTGACCATTTATTAAAAATATTATTAACAGTATTTATATTCAAAAAGAAAAAGGTATTGAAAAATTAGTTGATGAAAAAGTTATTACATATATTGGTAGTTTTACATTTAATGAAATAAGAATATTTTTGTTATTATTATGAATAGTTGTATCAATTATTGTTATTAAAAATATTGTAAGTTTAAATTTTAAATGAAGATTAGAAAAAAGCTTATATAATTCTGATATCGCAGAATATAAATTAAATGAAAATGTTTTTAATTTTAGTAAAAGAATATGAATATTTGAAAAATTAAAAATATTTTTTACTAAAAAATATTATTTTAAAAAAAATATACAAAATATTTTCAAAATTTGAAAAACTAAAAAAAGAAAACTTGTAATTGTAATTGATGAGTTGGATAAACTTTTAGATTTGGATAAAAAAAATGGGGGGAGTGATGTGAGTATGAAAGATATTTTTGACTTATTATGAAAATTAAAAACTTTATTTTTTGATAATCAGGGAGCAGTATTTTTTGTGGTTACAAATAAAGATGCTTATGATTATTATCTTGAAAATAGACACAGTGAAGATGATTTGATTAGTAATATTTTCAATAAAGTTTTGTATCTTCCAATGACTAAAAAAGAAAATTTTAATTTGAATAGGACTTTTTGAATTGAGGGGGTAGATGAAGAAAAAGAGTGAGAAAAAAGTAAATATATAAATAGTTGGCTATATTATAAATCTCATTGAAATTGGAGAAAAGCTAATTTCATCTTAAATCAAAGAATTAATTGAAAAAAAATAAATATTGATAGAAAAGAAATTGAATATGACAAAAGATTTTATGCTTTTATGGATATTTTATATGATATATCTTTTGATGAAACTAAAAAGAAGTTTTTAGAATATTCTAAGCCTTGAAAAGATTTTTATAATTTTGTTGATAAAGGTTTTAATAAAAACAGCTTGTCAACAGAGGGCTTCAGCCCTTTGCTTATTTTAGAAAAAATAATGACATTTTTTGATAAAATATCTAATAAAGAAGAAATAAAAATTAAAATTGAGGAATTAGGTAAAAAATATAGAGAAGCAGAATCTTTTGAAACTTTTGCTTATATATTTTCATCAGTAGATAAAATTTCATGACAACCTGCTTATAGAGATTATATAATTAATAATATCTTAAATATTATAGAAATTATAAAACACGATAGAAGTTTGAGATTAGAAGATATTTTTTACAAATTAAAATTTTGAGAAATAGATATAAAATATCCAGTTTTTGAGGACTTAGTATTAATTTGGATTCCATTTATGATATTTTATTTTGATAAACTTGAAAAAAATGAAAAATAATTTAGTGAATTTTAAAAATTGAACTTTAGATTGTTATTCAGAATCTATAGCAATTTTTACAGACTTTTTAAGAAAAGATTTAGAAATACAAATTAAAAATTTAGAAAGATTTAATTTAAAAAAAGAATCTATTTTAGAAAAAATTAAAAAGAATATTCAAAAAGATAAATGGATTGAAAATTATTTTAACAATAGAAAAGAAAAGGAATTTAATGACAAAGAAAAAAATAACATTAAATCAGAATATCCTTTTTTATCATATCTTTCAAAAAAAATAAATATAGAAAATAATGGACTATTATATTTTGATTGAAATTTTCTAAATAAGAAAGATTTTAAATATGAAGAGGAAAATCAAGATTCAAATTTTATTATTTTAAATAAAGATGACTCAATTTTTTTAGAAATTAATATCATTATTAGAAAAGACGAAAATATACAAAATACATTTTTACTAGAAATTAATGATTCAAACAAAAAAGAGATCGTTACTATAAGTGAATTTTATAGAAATATTGAAAATATAAAAAATATAAAAAATAATATCTTTAATATTTTAAATAATAAGATTCAAAAACAAATTATTGAAAGTAAAGAGTATTGAAAATATTTGGAAAAATTTAGATTATAATAAAAAAAATATCTCAAATAAAAGTTTGCTTTTAAAAACAAACCTTATATACTTCATTTATTAGTTTAGTTTAAAGTAAAGTTTTCACAAAATTAATAATTTTATTATTAATACAAAAGTATTATGCAAGAATGAAGCTTCAAAGAATGAGTTATTAAAGTTCTAAAAGATGGTTATGGTTTTATTAAAACTGAAGAAGGAGATGTATTTTTCCACGCTAACAATTTAGTAGATGTTGAATATGATGACTTAGAAGAAGGAATGACTTTAAGTTTTGAATTAGGTGAAGGAAGAAATGGTAAAGAACAAGCAATTAATGTTCAATTAGTTGAACAAGAAACAGCTGAACAAGATTAATATCTTTCTAAAAGAAAAGAGTTTTACTTAATGTAGAACTCTTTTTTTTCTTTCTTTTTTTATTTAAAATTTGATTTATTTAAATATTATGTTATTGTATCTAAAATAATTTATTATATATACTATGTTTAAAAATATACTAACATCTTTGCTTCTAATATTGATATTTATATTCTGAAATATCAATACTGTTTCTGCTGAAACAAATATATGAACAAATGATAATATTCTAATTAAGGCTTTTAAAAAAAGAAAACAAAAACTTTATGATGCAATTAATTGATGAAAAATAACTAGAGAAATTAGAAAAATAAAATTAGATTTAAAATCATTAGAGTCTAATAAAAAATTAAATAAAGAGGTTAAAAGTAAACTTATCGTTGGAATTAAAAAAATTGAAAATGAAATTAAAGAAAATAAAGATAAGTTAAATAAAAAAGAACTAGAAAAATTTCTAAAAAATTCACAAGAAGCAATAGAATTAAAAAATAATTTAATAAAAAGATTAGATAATGAAATAGAAAACAATAAAATTAATGTTGAAAAAAATAAAATCTTATTAAAAAGATTATCAAAAGCTGAGGAAAAAGAAAATTCAAAAAAAGTAAATGAAACCACTAAAAAATATATAATTTTTATTGTATTTACAAGTTTATTAATTTTTTGACATTTAATATTAATATTTTTATTAAAAAATAATAAAATTAGAAAATCAAGATGAGCTTATGCTAGATTCTTTTTAATTTTTAGTTATACTATTTTTTTAATTTGGTTTTTCTTTTATTTATATCCAGAATTATCTGTTTTTATTATTTTTGTTTCAGGTTATATACTAGCTATTAATGCTAATTTAATTGCATCTTTTGTATGAAGTATTATAGTTTTAGAAAAATATAAAATTTGAGATTTCATAAGATTTTGAGAATTTAGATGACAAATTATAGAAATTACAACTTTAAATGTAGTTCTATTATCAATAACAGAAGAAGGTATTTTTTATAATAAACCAGTAGTTATTCCCAATTTTAAATTATTAAAAGAGGAGGTTATAAAAGATATAAATCCAGAAAGAATTATTTATCATTATGAGTTAAAATTTGCAGTTGATTTACAATTAGATACTTTAAAATTAGTTGAAAATATAGAACAAGAAGTTTTGATGAAGCATTTACGTTGTAGACTTAACACATTAAAATGAAGTGAGGAAAGTTTTAGAACTGCATTGTGATTTGATACTTTATGAAAAATAAAAATTACTTTCATATGGAAATGAGATGATACTTTAAATAAGAGAATTGGAAGAAAAATAATGTGATTATTTTCTAAAACAGTTGAATTAAAAAGAAATGAATTAGAACTAAAAGAAAAGAATAGAAGACTTGCAGAAATGAGACAGGTTAATCATATTAATAAGAAAAGTAATAAAAAAGATAAAACTAATAAAAATATTAAAACTGATAATTCAAAAAATAATAATTTAAAGGGAAATAGTGATTCAAAAAATAATAATTTTAAAGAAGATATTAATTTAAGAAAAGAAATTGTATTAGATACAATGAGTAATTCAAATAAAGAATTAGATTATTAGATCCGGTTAATAATTCAAATAAATAAAAAAATATAAATATGACAAAAATATTAATAATTGAAGATGATAGATGAATATCAAATTCATTAAAATTATATCTTGAAAGTTCTAATTTAGAAGTTGAACTATATCATACTTGAGACAAAGCAGTGGATAAAATTCTAGATTGAAATTATGAATTAATTATATTAGATGTAAATTTACCAGTTGTAGATTGAATTGAAATATGTAAAACAGTTAGAGAAACTTCTCAAATCCCAATAATAATGCTTACTGCTAGAACTTCAGAAATGGACAAAGTAAAAGGATTAGAAATCTGAGCAGATGATTATATAGAAAAACCTTTTTCACCTAGAGAATTAGTTGCAAGAATAAATGTAATATTAAGAAGATTAATCAATTCACAAGGTAATTCTTGAAAAGAAAATATTATAAAAATAAAAAATATAGAAATTATAAAAGACAAAAGAATTGTTAAAATTTGAGGAGATGTAATTGATTTTACAAGAAATGAATATGAAATATTAGTAAAAATATTTGAAGAAAATTGAAAAGTTGTCTCTAGAGAAACATTAATGGTAGATATTATTTGATATGATAAATATATATACGATAGAACTTTAGACACTCATATAAAAAATCTTAGAAAAAAAATTAGTAATAAAGATTTAATTCTTACAATAAGATGAAAAGGTTATAGATTAAACAAATAATATGTCATTAGCAAAAAAATTTCTAATAGTACTACTTTCTAGTATCTTATTTATAGCATTTACAAATATTTTGTGATTCTATCTTTTTTATAGTGCATATTTAAAAGTATTTTTGGCTGAAAAATTTAAAGCTAAGTCTGAAATTACTTTAGAATATATTAATGATATTGTACTTAAAAGTAAAATAGATAAACAAGAAAATGAAATAGATAATCTATTTAGTAATTCTTCTATTAGTTTTTTTGAAAAATTATGAGATAATAATAAAATTATTTTAGACAAACAAGAAAATGTAGATTTGGTTGTAAGTTATCTTATAAAATCTTGAGTTGCACCAAAATATATTGAGGAGATTGTTCCTACTAATAATTTTTGAAAAGTAATTGAGGCTTTTGGAAATAAAAAATCTGCAGAATATAGATTTATAAAAAATATTTTTATTTCACTTATTTTAGTAAATATAGTCTCGATATCAATAGTAGGGATTTTCATTTTTCTTTTTATTCAGAAGACGATGAATCCTATAAGAGATGCTACAAGACAAATTAAAAAATTAAAACCGTGAAAAAAAGCTAAAAATATTATATATAAATCAAAAGATGAAATATGACTTTTAGTAAATTCAATCAATTTATTAAACAAAAAAGTTATATTACAAGATTCAATTAGGAACAAATTATTAGCTGATATATCACATGAATTAAAAACTCCAATTACATCAATTCAATGTTATTTAGAATGAATTATAGATTGAGTTATAAAATTAGATGAAAAAAGTCTTGTATGAATAACTGATGAAATGAAAAGACTTATTGAACTTGTTAATAGAATAATGAAATTTGAAAAATTTGAAAATAATTCTCTAAATCTGAAATTAAAAAAAGAAAATATTACCGAAATTTTAAAAATTGTAGTTGAAACTCATAAAAAAAAGTTAAAAGAACATAAACAAAAAATCAAAATTTCTTGAGATTTTGATTTAGAAATTGTTTTAGATTCAGATTCTTTTAAACAATTATCTCATAATCTTATTGGTAATTTTTTAAAATATGCTTGAACAAAATCTTTATTAAATATAAATGTTACAAAAAAATATATTGATTTTAACGATGATTGAGAAGGTATAAAAAATAGTGAAATACCTTATTTAATGGAGAAATTCTATCAATGAGATTCAACAAAATCTGAGGAATTAGAACAAAGATGAATTGGAATATGACTTAGTATTGTATGAAAAATTATTATTGAACATAATTGGTCTTTTAAAATAAATTCAGATAAAAATCAATGATTCAGTTTTAAAGTTTATTTTTAATAAAAAAGTCTCTTCACACAATTTTCACATTATTTATTTGAAAAGTTTAAAAATAAGATTAATATGTAATCACTTAAATAAGAAAAGTCTAAAATAAATAATTCAGTTAAAGCCTAAAAAAACAAAAATTATTTATTTTAGAAACTTTCTTTTTTTTATTAAACAATTTAAAAATGAAAAAAAAATTTCGATTAATATTGAATATTTTTATATTTTTTATGTTTATCTTTTTTTTGTGAAATAATCTATATGCTATAGATGATAATAAAAAAACTATAAAAGAATTAAAAAAGAATATTGAAATATTAAAATCACAAAATGTTATAAATAATTCATTATTTGAAAAATTTAAAAAAAATCATGGTGAACTGTCTAATTATTTTTCAAATACATTAAAAAAAGATGATATAGTTGTAATAGAAAAAATAATTACTACTTATAACTCTAAAAAAAATGAAATTTTTAGAAATAAAGATAAATATACATATATAAATCAAAATAAAGAAATTGTTATTACTAAAATTAATAATAAATTATTAAATTTAAAAAAAGAACTTTATTCTTCTTTCAGACCTTTCATAAATAAAAAAAAGTTATTTATTTATAATATATTTATAGAGAAAGATATATCAACTATAAAAAATGATTTTAAAATAAAAAAAGATATAAAGAAAAAAAAGGAAATAATTAAAAATAAAGTTACTACAATAAAAGAAAAAATTGAAGAAAACTATAAAAAAGAAGAAGAAAAATTAGAAAGAATATTTAAGACAAAAATTGCAAATAAAATATATTGATTTAAAAATAGTAAAAAAGTTTCTAAATTAAATATAGAAAAACAAAAAATATTATTTAAAATAGTATTAGATAGAATACAAAAATTTAAATTACAAAATTTAAGTGTAAAACAAAAAAAGATAATGAAAATTATCGAAGAGACATTAATTAAAATTATTAAAGATTTAAAATAATTTTAAAATAATTTAAAATATTATAAAATAATTTAAATTTAATAAAAAAAGTTATTTAAAAAATAACTTTTTTTTGTTATTTATAATTTTTAAACTATAATATATTTTAATATATATAATTATAAAAAATAATGATTTATTTATTTACATGAAATTCTGACTATCTAGTCAGAGAAAAAACCTTAAATTGGAAAAAACTTTTTAATGAAAAAAATTGAGATTTTAACCTAGTCCATTTTAAAGATTTGTTAGAAATAGATAATAATCAAATATCAGAAAATATACTTTCAGAGGGGTTTATGTGAGAAAAAAAATTAATAATAATTGATAATTATCCATTATCTACTGAAAATAAAAATTCTAAATTTATTGAAAAACAAGATTTTTTAGATATTATAATTGATAAAATTCCAAATAATAATATCGTTATTTTTTCTTCAGCAAATTTAGATAAAAGATCAAAATTTTATAAACATATTAAAAAAGTTGCTACAAAAATTGAAGAATTTAATACAAAATGAGAACAAGATATTTATACAGTTCTAGAAAAAAAATATAAATGAAAAATAGATTTTTCTAGTATCAATCTATTAGTAAAATATAAATGAGGAAATTTGGAAAAATGTATTTGAGAAATTGAAAAACTTTTAATAACAAAAAATAAAATTAATCAATGAGATATTAGAGAATTTATTGTACCAGAATTGGAGGAATCAATATTTCAAATAATTGATGATATATTAAATAACAATAAAATATTGGCTTTATCCAAAATAAAAAATATCTTAAATAATACAAATATTTATGCTTTTTATAATAATTTATTAGCAAATTTAAAAACAAGTGTTTATATATCAAAACTAAAATTTTTAAATACTCCAAAATCAGAGATTGCTAGTATTTTAAATCTATGAAATAAAAGTTTTTTAGTAAATAAAACTTCTAAAATTTCACATAAAAAACTAGAGAATATATATATTTCTCTAGTTAATTTAGACAAAAAAATGAAATCTTGAAGATTGATGTGAACTGAAGAAAAAGATTTTCTTTTTGAAATAGAAAAATATATCTTAGAAAGATAAAAAATAAAACTTATTTTTTATTTATCTTAAATCAATAGTACCTTCTTCTAAAACTACTTTTTCTGAAAAATCTTTTTTTTCAGTTTTTTCTTGAATTGTTTTTCTTTTTGATAAAAACTTATTTTTATCTAATCATTCATCATCTAAATGTTTTTCAACAACTTGTCATAATGCTTCTAAAACAAGTTCAAATTTTGTTTTTTCAGCTTCAGCTTTTTGGTTTTCTGCCTTTTCTTTTAATGCTCAAGAAATAGCTTCTATTTCATTTAATGCTTTATAAGGAACTTTAGCATCAACCAGCCTAAATTCTTCTGATCACACTTTATGAATTATAACATCTCATTTATTTAATAATTTATCTCATAATCAATCTTGCTCTACTCATATTCATTCAATATTTTCATATTTTACACTAACAGAACTTATTTTTAAAAGTGCCCAATCCAAGTCAGTTACTCATTCTTCCGTAATTATCCAAACATCATTATACCAATCAAAAATATCATATATTATTTTAAAATAGATAATAAAAAGATAAATTTCAAAATATATAAAATTAATTTCTCTTTGAAAAAATACTGAATTATACATTAAAAAACTTGGAATAAAAACAAATAAACCCAATATAATTATAAGTTTATTAAATATTTTTATCCAATGTTCATGAATAATTCATTTTACAGTTAATCATTCAGAAATATATCTTTTAAAAAATGTCTTTTCAAAATTATTCATAAGTTATTACCTAAGTTCCTTTTTTAAAAAAAAGAGAGATAATAGGATTTTTTTTATTATTTTAAAATTAATTTAATTGGACAATGATCACTTCATAAAGTTTTAGTCATATATTCTATATCTTCTAAATTTTCAACAAAATCTTTATTTACAACAAAATAGTCTATTCTCCATCAGACATTATTTTGCCTTGCTCAAGCTCTATAACTCCACCAAGAATATGTATCTAATTGTTTTGGATAAAAATATCTAAAAACATCTAAATTTCAATCATCTATAAAATTTCAAATTTTTTCTCTCTCAATAGGTAAAAATCAAATAGATTTTTGGTTTTGTTTTGGTCTTGCTATATCTATTTCAGTATGACAAATATTAAAATCTCAAGTAATAATAATTTGCTTTCATTCTGATTTTATTTTTCTTGTATACTCTTGTAAATATGTATAAAAATCTAATTTATAATTTACCATTTCTGTTCAGTCTGCTCTTGTTCATCAATTTGGAAAATAACCATTCATTAAGACAATATTTTTTCCCAAATATTCAAATTCAATTTCTGTAAATCTTCAATCTTCATAAAAATGAGTAATTTCTCAAAAATCATTTTTTTCTGAAATAAGTTCAATATTTTCCTTATAGAAAATAGCAGTACCAGCATAACCAGCTCTAGTTCATTTGTGCCAGATATATTTATATCATTCTATTTCTCAAAGATTTTTATCTTTCAAAAATTGCTCTTCAAAAGCTTTAGTTTCTTGAATACATAAAATATCAGGATTTTCTTCACAAATAAATTCCTTAAATCATTTTTTTGCAACTGCCCTTATTCAATTCACATTCCAAGTTATTATTTTTAAACTCATTTTTTATTTTATAAATATTATTTGTAATATTTTATATCTTTAACTTAAAAAGTAAAGTTTTAAAATAAATAAAAAATAATATATTA
>JAUTWP010011121.1:0-11163 GCA_033042655.1 Cyathermia naticoides
TATATGATTAATTACAGCAAATGATTGTGAATGTAATGAATATTATATTATTAATTACAGCAAATGATTGTGAATATAATGAATATTATATGATTAATTACAGCAAATGATTGTGAATGTAATGAATATTATATGATTAATTACAGCAAATGATTGTGAATATAATGAATATTATATGATTAATTACAGCAAATGATTGTGAATGGAATGAATATTATATGATTGTTTGATTACAGCAAATGATTGTGAATATAATGAATTTTATATGATTGTAAAGTTTAATTACAGCAAATGATTGTGAATGGAATGAATAGTATATGTTTACTTATAGCAAATGATTGTGAATATAATGAATATTATGTGAGTGTTTAATTACAGCAAATGGCTGTTAGTAACAACAACCTGCCGTCGACACACAAGTGCGCTCTGCATGGTCTTGTTGCTGCGTACCTCAACTTGATCTCCCACTGCAATGACCTACCAGATTTGTGTCATTATTTACAGCAGGTATGAGATGTGTTGTAGCTAGCATGCACACAACTATAGGTCATTCATAACTAATATATATCTCTTCTACTTAAATTAATATCTGTTCTGGACAGACAGCTCAGGAAGCTGACCTGTGTGCCCGTGACAGTGTGCTTGAATCTTAATTGTATGTAAACACGAAAATAAATATAACTAACTAACTAGATACTAACAGACACATAACTATAGGGTCATTCTGTCAAAATTTAATATATAAACAGATTTAATATAGATACTAACTGTTTAATCCATGGAATGGCTGCTTTAAATCAACTATGACATGGCCTAAATATCATAGTGTTTAGAATTGTTTTATTGCCATTGTTATTGATTCAAATTTAATTCTCAGATATAAAACATTATATAAAATTTGCTTTAAGTAAAAAATGGCATGGTCTAAATATTACCTTATTAAATTTTTGTTTACCATTTTCAGTGATTGCTATTTAATTGTGAAATAACTTCCATAATACGTAGGACTTTTTTCTTCTTTTAAAACTTTTTTTTCCTTTTCTTCTGACTCATGTCTTTTTAATTATGCTATACATGAATTCTGAGCCAGCTATACCTTGTAAAAAATAATACATTGGCAGACACGCTACTGCTTGAGCTGTCCCAATCCATGTAATTTTCCATCTGTATTTAAGTGTTAATATGTTGCCAGGTGGTAGAAGCCAGACAGAGAGAGGCACCTCATCTGTTACCCAAGTTTGCATACAACAGAACTAACAGACCACACAGGTGAGCCTATTGATGATACTCTAGTAATTTCTCATGATGTGTCTTTTATTATCTCAATCATCAAACTGGCCAAACAGTGTGATCATATCTTGCTTCTGTTCAGTACAAATACCATTAGAAATGTTAGCTTGCTTTACATGTATTTAAAACTCCAATATCTGCAATGTTTTAATACTTAATCATTTAGAATAGATAATCCGGGTTTGATTAAAACTGCAATATCTGGAATGTTTTCAATATTTAATCATTTAGAATAGATTATCCAGGTTTGTTTGAAACTGCAATATCTGGAATGTTTTCAATATTTAATCATTTAGAATAGATGATCCTGGTTTGATTAAAACTGCAATATCTGGAATGTTTTCAATATTTAATCATTTAGAATAGATGATCCGGGTTTGTTTAAAACTGCAATATCTGGAATGTTTTCAATATTTAATCATTTAGAATAGATTATCCAGGTTTGTTTAAAACTGTAATATCTGGAATATAAAATGTAAAAAAATATTCTGTTTATAATGGATTAAAATTTAAAATTCTTTGTTTAATTACCAGTATAAACTTTGTTGAGATATCTCATCTGCAGTATTAAGAAGTATATTTTCATGAAAATACCCCTAAAAATATTCCAGAAGGGGGACGTCCCCCTAAAAATATTTTAGTGGAAGCCCTGCATTAGAAAGCTTAAGTTTTCTATCACTGTTGTTGCTTTGAGTGTAATTAATATAATTTCTGAGTCTACCTTCTGTAACTTAAAACACTTATTGGTTGAGGAGATCTCAAAAATAAAAACATTTCAAGTGATAGAACACTCAACCTTTCTAATGCAATGTTCTCTTATTACATTCATTATGATGCAATATACAAAAAAATATTAAAATACAATATAGTACCCAAATAATGATTTTGACTTGTCAAATTTTACTTGTTTTTCACATGGTGCAGGACGTAGCTGTCAGTAGCTTGTCGGGTCGATCCTTATCAGTGGACCTCTGCCGTTTGGGTAATTTTCTGTTCCAAACCAGTGTTCCACAACTGGTTCATCAAAGGCTGTGGTATATGATGTCCTGTCTGTGGCTTATTGAAGAGTAGCCTATGTGGCAACAACAGGTTTCCTCTAAAGAAATGTGTCAAAATTACCATATATATGATGTCCAATAGCAAATGAGATAAAATCAGTGTGCTCTAGTGGTGTTAAATAAAACAATCTGTACTTTTTCATTATAATGCAATATTCACAGAAATATTATTTTACACGTGTTTTCACAGATATATTGAAAATATTGCAGTTTTAATCTGACTTGTTTCTCACATAAAAGCAGCATATCACACGGTTTGGCCATTTTGATAATTTTTCATCTAATGAACTCGTTTTGTGCGGTGTCTTTCATTTAATTTGTCATCTATACTCAGCATCACTATTGAAGGGTCAATCATGTTTTTAATACTATACATTTTAAGGATCCTCGGCCAACACACTAAAGGAATGTATGTTCTTCATGGATTATGCACAGAGTGAAGTTCCCTGAGTAGCATTTGAATTTTAATAAGAATAGTGTTACTTTGGGTTATAGGCCACAAGAAAAAGTAAAATTTAAGCAAAAATATGTACCCACTATAACCCTTATAAATGGATTGCCCCAATACACAGATGTCTAAAATTCTGCATGTTGTACTAGTGGTATGTATTCTCACTATGGATATAAATGTTTGCATGATCGCCATCCACATTAGTTTTTTTTACTACTGTTGAGAAGGGCATTGCAGTAGGTCATATACAAGATGGACACAGTCAATGAGAAGTTGCAAGGCACTTTAATATCAGTCAGCATGTGATTGGGCAGCTGTGGCAATGATTTCAAACGACTGGATCTGTTTTCTATGAACAAAGACCAGGGCGTCTTCGGGTAACTTCAGCAAGTCAAGAGAGCCAGCTTCACATTCTGTCCCTCCACAATCGATTTACAACCTCAACATTTATACCCATGGTGTGAATGTACTCCAAGAGCACAACATGCTTTATTTGGGGCAATCCATTTAGAGAGGTTTTAGTGGGTTTTGCTTAAATCTGACTTTCTTGTGACCTATAACCGGAAGTAACATTACTAATATTAAAATCCAAATGCTACTCAGGGAACTCCACTTTGTGCCCTAATCCATGAAGACCATACATTTCTTGTTTCCTAATTAGTGTGTTGGCCAGGAATCCTTAACACGTATAGTATTACAAATATTAGTGACCCTTCAATAGTGATAAGTATACTAAATAAGTGTTTATACTGTGTTCTTATGTTTTTTTCTATCATTCAATTCATGGGTTAGCATCCTCTAAATACTGGATTGATGTGTTACATGTATGAAATTATAATAAGTTAAAATGTAAATATAAGGAAACTTAAAAGTTAATTGTAAAGATGGCTGCAAATAGCATTAAAGGCACCTATGCTTTCTGCTAAATGTATTTTGTTTCACAAAGTCTGTTAAAGTAAATGCCTCAATTCCACACAGACCAAACACTGCCCTTTAGTATTGTTATTTTTTTTGCCTTCTGCATAAATGTAGCCAAGATAGTATTACTGGAAAGATCTGTCTATTTGAAGGGATATCAAATTACCTTGTACAGTGTTAATACATATTTCTATTGGCCTCTTGAACTAGTGGGTTAGAAAAGTTACTGGACCCTATAATAAAAATAGTTTTATTGGCCTATGCCTATGGGACTATGGTAGTAGCTTAGTTCTATTGGCCTGTGCGATTAGTAGCCTAGTAACATTACTGGTCTATTAAAAATAATTACTGGTCTCCATAATAAATCACCAAATCCCCCAGTATTTGTTGGAACTATGTTCCGAGATAGATCTGCACCAAAAGTTGAACATATTTTCTGGTTTGTGGTCTAACATCATTTTAAACTAGTTGCTGAGTTTATAACATGATTTGTTTTAGTGTCTGTGCCTTCCACTACTTTATGTTGCCGTCAGTTGTTTTTATGCTTTATATGGGTTGTATTCAATCTCACCTGCAGCTTAAAAGACTTAGAAAACAGTGATCTGTGAGTAATCATTTTAACACGTCCTCGATATGTATCTGTGTTGTGTGCTTTTTGCAGCTTTTATAACATCATTCCAACTTGCATGCCCTGTTCACATGCTTATAGTATGATCAAGTGTTTGTAAACATATCAGCATCATATTCTTTTAATAGCTGAATGATCTCTATTTGTTGTTACAATATATAACTTGTATACTAGTATTACTGTAGCCTGGTTTGATCAGTATGCTGTAAATCTAATGGACAGTCCATACATATTGAACAAAATGTCACCATTATCTTTTTTATATTAATATCTTTAAATGACTGAATGATTTTTAGTTGTTTCATATTACCACAGCCTGGTTTAATTAATATGATGTTAATGGACAGTCCATAAATACTGATGTGCTTCACAATCCGAACAATGTTCAGAATGGGATAAACATGATGTTCAGATTGTTTTTCATGTAAAACAATAGTCCAATGGTCAAGGTTATCATGTTTTTATGTTAATATTTGGGGAGGAGAGGTCAAGCCATTGACATCGATCCTAATGGCCACGCTAGCAGGTTGCCAAATTCATCAATGCAAATTAAACACTATTGCAGTGAATGAGTAACTCTTGTGATGACAAATCTTTAAAAACAAAGCAAATTAAATCCACTTTGTGGCATCTTTCGAACCGTGTCCATAACAAAATATCATTATTGATTGGCCATGATGGTAGCATTTAAATTTGTCACTATCACTAATAGTGGCTAAGACAATTTGTCTTCTAGCGCAGGCCGTGCTTCCCTAAATTGTAAGTTGGCCATTTGTAATCTGCTTCAATGATCAATTCTAGGGATAACCCAGGGACTCAGTACTTAAATAATTACTGTAGGTGTTCAAGCACACTCCTCCTGGGTACATCGATTGACCTTGCCAGGTGACCTACCCTGGATGTGAAGGGGAATTCCCATCCAGGGTAGGGTGTTACTAGGAGGGGCATGCTTGAACATTTATTTGTGATGTAAGCACATTAAAATGTTCCTGGTACTGGAGGGAATAGATAAGGCTATTGTTTATAATACTTACATATGACTTTCTGATTTTGTATGAATCTGACAGCCTCTGTAATTTATTTGTTTTATCTATAGCATGTGGTAGGTTTCGCTGGAAAATAAAATGTTTATATTGGCTAAAGTGGCAAAACAAATTAGTGTCTGTCTGATAATCACAACCACACATATACAATGTATATATATTTTTTGCCTTATAGTTGGCATATCTTATATTGTCTTATTGTCGTATAAAAGTATTTAATCTTCATATTCAATTTTAGAAATAAAATTTTAAAATAGTCTTCTTTTAGTTAAAACAGTATATTTATATGTATAATCTTAGTTCAGTTCCCAATCTACAATTTTGTTAGTTGTTTATTTGAGTTTAGACTCATTTTCAATGTTTTTGCTACATTGACTATTTGCATTGGTAGTTCATTGTGTTTAAAATTTAGTGTTAATGTTTATTTAGACAGAACTATTCCTAGTAGTTTAATTGTTGTTCTGCAATGTTGTAAACCAAACCTAAAATGGATTGCTACAGTGTATTTCAATAATTTTAGTATTGCACCTGTAAGAGCAGTGGGATGTAGCTCAGTAGATAGAGTATCTGTAAAGCAGTTGGTTGTTGGATCAATCCTTATCAGTGGACCCATTTGCATTTGGGCTATTTTCCATTCCAACCAATGTTCCAGATCTGGTTCCTTGTGGGCCTTAGTATGTGCTCTCCTGTCTGTGGAAATGTGCCTATAATAGACACCATGCTGCTTATCAAAAGGTGTAGCTTATTTTGCAGCAACAGGTTTCCTGTAAAGACCATGAGTCACAAGTACCCTATGTTTGAAGAAAAAGATTGCTTCCTTTGATTTTTATGTCGGAATGCTTTTCAAAGCTGTAATATCTGGAATATTTTTATTAACTATTTATAATGTTCTGGCTTTGATTCTTGCCTGTAACACGCCTTTCTGCTTAACAAATTGGCTGCTGTCTCTTTATATGACATTCAAATGCAGCCATTGTATGACATCAGCCATATTTCACTTGTTTATTTCTACAAAAGTGTCCCACCTTGCAGTTATTTGTACTGTGAAATGATTACTGATTTTTTAGTATTGCGTATATTAAAATAAGAGTAGACAGTATTTGTTTATAATGAAAAACTGTATGGGTTTATTAAAACTGTGGTTGTGCTTGTTATTAAAATATGTTATAAAATGGGAAGGAGAGATTGTGACTTTAAAGATTTTGTAATTTTCTGACAAATCATTTTTCGCACCTGCTAAAAACTAAAAATGTGTTAAAAATAAATAACTCGCCCACACCTCTAATATTTAATCTGCCCCTGTTGGAAAGTAAAGTGATTGGATACCAATACCAGCAGTGTTTTTATCAGCATGTGTGTCCAATCAATTTACACACCACCTACTGTTGGTACAACCATATAAATGAATATCTTAATATGACAATATCCAAACTACACCACGTCAAGTTTTGAGAAAACTAGAAAAAAGTTTGTTTCTTTCTGTCTGTATCCGGCACTTTTATTTCTTCACATATGGTTGATAACCACTCTTTATCATGGGATAAATAATGGTGACTGTTTCTTTCTATCTGTAACCAGCATTTTTTTTTCTTCACACATTGTTGATAACCATACTCTTTACCCTGTGATAAATAATGGTTACTTACTATTTCTTTCAATCTTTATCCAGCACTTTTATTTCTTCACACTTGGTTGATAACAACACTCTTTACCCTGGGGTAAATAATAATGACTGTTTCTTTCAATCTGTATCCAGCACTTTTGTTTATTCTTACATGGTTGATAACGACACTCTACCATGGGATAAATAATTGTAACTGTTTCTTTCTATCTGTAACTAGCACTTTTATTTCTTCACACATGGTTGATAATGACACTCTTTATCATGGGATAAATAATAATGACTGTTTCTTTCAATAGATCTGTATCCAGCACTTTTATTTTTTCTCACATGGTTGATAAATACACTTTTTAATCTGTATTCACACTTTTGATTCTTCACACATGGTTGATAACCAAATTCTTTACAGTGGGATAAATAATGGTGTGAGGAAAACCAAGTATTATTCTAGTGCTGAATTATTCAAAATTGTGGAGTTGGTATGTTGTTTTATTATGGTATTCAGTTATCTGTGAACCCTGCAGAACCCATGTATACACTGTATTTAACAACATAACCCTCCACTTAATACCACAAATACCATTATGTTATTAACATTATATATTATGTGTTACTACTGTGCATGCTAATGATATAATAGTATTAGTATAGTAATTTCAGTAAAGTTAGTATGTTGTGCTCCTACTGGCAACAGCTTGGATGATCTGGACCGAAATTCATAAAAGCTTTTTAACTTTATAGTAGGTTACTAGATCATATCAAGCTTTTACTAGTAAATGTCTAGTTTATTGCTACACAGAAAGTAATTAGCAAGCAACTTGGAAGCTTGCTACCAGTAGAATAGTCTTATGAAAATGACTTGGCAATGAGTTAGATCAGTAAGCTTTTATGAATTTGGCCCCTCGTTGTTAGGCAAATGATCTTAAACATTGGTAGGTACAGTGTTTGAATTACAGTGGAGGTATGGGCTTTTCAATTGTTCACAACAGACCCTGTGCTTATAAAACTCAGTCCAGACTCAATGCTCAGACTATAACACTAACAACACATACAAATAACATGGGTGATGTCATACTTCATGAGGTTTCAGATTTCAGTCTGGATTCTAGTTTTATAAGCGTGGGTTCAGTTAATACAAAAACTGGTTGTTCTATGTTGTCTGCTTATCAATATGAGTAGCCACAGTGTGTGATGGCTTTGGGTTAAATCTCTCATACTAATATGTTCTGTTCCAGCCAGTGGTCCACAACTGGTTCATCAAATGCTAAAGTATGTGGTGTCCTATCTGTGGGAAAGTGAATATAAATTACCCCTTGCTGCTTTTAGAAAAGAGCAACTTATGTGGCAGCAGTGGGTTTCATCTGAAAACCATGAGTCAAATTGGATATTTGGCACCTAATAACCACTGATTCTAAAATATACAGGTTTCGTTAAACACACATTCTTTTCTGTTAGCTGTTGATGGTAGGAGCACTTTATCCTAACACTATTACATTAATTATATTATTTAAAAAAAAAAAAAGTATTATTTTTTATAATGTCATAAATTTTTGTTACATATAGGGCATTAAAAAAACACCTGTGATGATGTATCAAAACTATACATCATTCTGTCAGGGTTTTTTAACCCATAAAAGTACTCTTATTAAATATATTTTATTTAGATTTCTTTATGAAATAATTAAGATTGTAGCCTATCCAATGTATGTACACCTGCTGATCCAATCATTAAATGATTGATACAAAAAAGTAGAACTACTTATCTGCTAAGGAATGGTCAATTTGGTCAAGTAGATCTGTACTTATGAGCAGTTTGTTACCCCTAATGTTTGAGAGAGAAAAAATATTTTGTAAAACAAAGCCTATGAGTATGAAAGCTACCTCTGGAATGAGAATATTCACTGTCAACATCATTTTTTCTGTCCAGCATACCCAAGTGTAACTAAAAATACCAAACACATGGGGTTGCCTTTGTGTGGGGAGAGGGGGCGCATGAGTATCACTTCCAACCCAGAGTGAGTGTTCTGCAAAACTTAGTAGTGTGGTGTATCCACCTTGCACTAACCAGAGGTCCATACACAAAAATAAATTAAAACAATTAATGCTACAAATGATGAGTCCAAAGTGATCAGGATAATATAACAGAACAGAATCATGACAAGTGCTGCAGAAATAAAACATAGAGACCTAGATGACACAAGCAATGGATGTAAAACTGGATAGCAGGAAGTTAACAGATAAAGAGAAGCTTTCAAGACAAAAAATGCTTAAACACTTTTGTGATGTAAGCACATTAAAAATATTTCCAGTCCAAAAAAGCACAAAAATTAAAGTTTGTTTTGTTTAACAACACCTCTGGAGCACATTATTTTTATTTAATCATCAGCTATTGGAGATCATACATCATGAACATTTTGACACATATCTTCAGAGGAAACCGGGTGTCACCACGTAGGCTATTATTTTTGTTAAGCACCAAGCGGTCTTATATGAACTTTTCCACAGACAGGACATCACATAACACAGCCTTTGATGAACCACTTGTGGACCACTGGATGGAACGGAAAATAGCCCAAACTGACGCTTCATAGGTGGACACTACTGATTAAGTTAACAAATAAAGACAAGCTATAAGGACAGGAACACAGACAGATATCAAAGAAATAAAGGAACAGGAACTCGGGCAAAATACTAATAAACTTGAGATTATCATGTTGTTCTGCCAGTGGACACAGTTACGTCAGTGAGTGAGACTTATGATGTCACATTGCTGAGCAGACATCTTTTTACCTATCATGTGTATGATGTACTAGGCATATAGATATTTGTAAACTTTCCTATTTAAAAAAAATCTTTTCATGCAACTAGTATTTGTTTATATTATGTTATATGCATATGCTAGCAGTTATCCTTTTAATTATATCATGAAGTACTAGTATATATTATAATTATATATAGTTAGTATAATTATCTATATAGAAATATTAGGTTTATATCATATGTTTAAAGTATTAGATACATGTTATATGCATATAATTGAAGTCATCACTGTAATTATACCATGAAGCATTTAGAAGTATTATTTATATTTTTAATATTATCTGTTTAAAAGTATATGTTATTTATTTATGCTTGCAGTTACCCCAATAGTGACAACATTAAGGACAGATGGCTGTATGACCACGTGGCTATTGCAGAGAGTTTGACAAACAGTGGTTTTGACACGTCCAGATTGACATCACCTCTAACACAGAAACCTTTTGGTGTTGGTAGGTGACTTGTTATAAACTGTTCATCATAGTTAGTTTGTTTAGGTATACAAGGAGAGGCAACACAAGCTATAATCATTAAGACTGTTAGGGACAATCTCAAAATTTCATCACTTTTCCCTAAATGAATAACCTTATAATGATTTTCAACACCCTCCCCCTTCAAATGAATTTAGTCAAGGAAAAATGTGTTGAAATTTTTATACCTTGCCAATTGAGTACTGTAATGTGTGAAACTTCTGATGCTGGGATAATAAGATAAAATTCTCTGTGCTCTAATGGCGTTGTTAAACGTTTTGAAAACGCACGAACACTTCCATTTTCGACTTTTTATCTATATGAGTGTTTTGATTTGGACAAGAAATTAGCCAAATTCTACGAATCCTCACGAATCCTCAAATTTATCAGTTCGTATCGATTCGTGGGAATCTTGGTCTGTGTGGAATAGGGGCAATAAAAATTAATGTGCTCTAGTTACGTCATTAAATAAAACATCACTTTACTTTTCATTTAGAATAGTATGGGCCCGGTTTTGTAAGCATGTGGCTGAATGTAATCTGTGTTACTTTTACAACAGTGTTAATAACGAGTATTACTTGATGTTTCAGACAAGAATGAGATGAATAGTGTCAGTGATATCCAGTCTATCAACATTGACCTGGAGAGTGTTGATGGATCACCATCATTTGGAAGGGTAAGACTCAGATCGAGAATTAAGCAGACATTTTCAATTGCATACAAATACACCTACAAATCTACTCTGCTAACATTTTTAATAGTCCAAACAAAATATTTAGAATCCAAGTCAAAAGTTTTAACGTCTACATTCAGAACAAGCTGTTACAGCAGACGCCTGTCTTGCACTCTGTTGTGACATCAGTGATC
>JAUTWP010011121.1:11263-29850 GCA_033042655.1 Cyathermia naticoides
TCTGTTGTCCAAGACAAGATAATGTCAACATTCAGAACAACCAGTTATAGCAGACGCCTGTCTTGCACTCTGTTGTGACATCAGTGATCTCTGTTGTCCAAGACAAGATAATGTCAACATTCAGAACAACCAGTTATAGCAGACGCCTGTCTTGCACTCTGTTGTGTCATCAGTGATCTCTGTTGTCCAAGACAAGATAACGTCAACATTCAGAACAACTAGTTATAGCAGACGCCTGTCTTGCACTCTGTTGTGTCATCAGTGATCTCTGTTGTCCAAGACAAGATAATGTCATCATTCAGAACAACCAGTTATAGCAGACGCCTGTCATGGGCCACAGTTATGACATCAGTCATCTTCGTTGTCCATGAAAATCATCGTAACAGCTTTGTTTTTGATTTGTTAAAACTATGATACAACTTTATAATATCCTCGTGGTATCAGTTTTGGAGCCCTTAAGTAACGATATCATGTTCTACGGTAATTTTAATGTTTTTCTTAATATTACTGACATAGTCAAATTCTAATATATTTGACTGTTTGACAGTTAAACATAAAAACAATATAAATTTCTCTTTTTTTTCTGGTACAATATATGTATGAAGTATAACATCCTTACATTTTTGACATGGTATGGATTTCGGAGCTTTACTTCCAAACAACTTCAGAATGTCTGATAGTCAAAAACAGTAACTCCAAACAACAAGAAATGATGTATGGTGGTCCATAAATGCTGTAATAATACATGACATATATCAATAAACCAGTGTCAAAGATCAAATTATCATTAAATATGCAGCATCTCTTCAGTGTCACATATGATACCAAAAAATAGAGCCTATCCTAAAACAAATATCATATATCAATTTAATATTTGAATTTTTTTTTTTTGTTATTATCATCAATAACTATATTAGGCATATTTTAATTGATTTGGTGCTGATTAAACCATAATAAAATATCTAAACTCATTTGATAATAATAGTATGCAGTGAATTTCATAGAACTGTATAAATGTGGGCGTGGCCTAATTTAGGCATCATTCCGAAACCATTAGCAGACGACGTTGTTGTGTGTAGCAAGTGAGCAAAATTCATCATGAAAATTTGAAGATACAGGGTGTTGTTCGTATACGGCAAAAAATTGTATTAAGGAAACCAGTATGTTTCGCTATATGGTATTATTACTTGGATATACTTACCGCAAACTGGCGTCTTATAAACATAATTTAATTTTTTGTTGATATGAAATGCCTTGATGAAAAAAAACTTTTGCATATGACGTCACGGGGTTTCTTCGATCATCCGCAATCGTTCTTTAAAATTAGGGCTCAGAAACTTATACCGCTCCGAAACCGATGCTCCGACGATACATTTTTACTTTGTCAGCTGTTTTACTGTTGATGTACATTTATTATATTTTTCAGAAATTTGATGATGAGATAACAGTGGAGTCATTAAAGAAGATGCTGGGTAATTATGCTTAGTGCAGATTTTTTAGTATATTGTATCTATGGCCATAGGCTGAACAAATTAATGGGGGTAAGGGTGAGGGCAAACACACAAAGACTGTTGTACAGGTGGTAAAATGATGTTGGAATTACATGTGTATAGTGCACCTTTTTAACCCATTTACATGACAAGCTCACTAATACGGGAAGTTTAATTGACATGCATACCATTCAGTTAAATAGTAAAAGCTATATCAGTTTCACCATTGTAATTGACTTATTTTTGTATCAAAATTTTCTAGTGCCCCTCTCCCAAGTCTACTGCTCTGGTTTCCTAGTCATCTAATTAATGATTTCTTTTTCTTCAAACACTGCCAATTTTTTGTTATGGATAACAAAAGTGATTCCAATTTTGTTTAGTACATGTACTTCCAACTGACAACAACCATTATTACATGCCAAAGTTATTGATATAAATACCAATTTATCTTGGGTGTTCAATCAATATTGGTACTTGAAAATCAAGATGATAGTACTTCAAAATCTGAAGGATGATATTTGAATAAGAAGCATGAATTATTTTATTGAGAAAATTAGTGATATTGAATGCATCTAACATTGCATGTTGTGTTTTCAGGGGAAGACAGTGAAATAGAGAAACAAGACAAAGACAGACGGCGGATGGAGATTCTCAGATCTTTTCGTCAGGATCCTTTTGAAGAAATTGTTGCCAGGTCAGAAGCCAAGGTAGGATATTTTGTCAAATAATAACTGTATGTTTTTACAAGTTCTCCAATTTGCTTGTTAATCACATCCCAGGATATTTTGTCAAATAATAACTGTATGTTTTTACAAGTTCTCCACTTTGCTTGTTAATGAAATCCCAGGATATTTTATCAAATAATAACTGTATGTTTTTACAAGTTCTCCAATTTGCTTGTTAATGACATCCCAGGATATTTTGTCAAATAATAACTGTATGTTTTTACAAGTTCTCCACTTTGCTTGTTAATGACATCCCAGGATATTTTGTAATCCTTGGTCATTATACACTAATACTGGAACTGAAAAGAATTTTTACATGCTTACATCACCAGAAGTTTTCAAGTATGTCCGTTTTGGGCACAGCATCTGAACTTAGCTGATACCCTAGCCCTATAGGGTATGCTTTTATATTCATGTTTGCACTTACATGTACATAAGTTATATAATACAAATGTCCTGTATCCCAAAGAGATATTTTGTGTTCCAGTTAGTGGTCCACAACTTCTATATCAAATGATGTTGTACTGTGTGGGAAAGGTTTTATAATTTGGAACAATTGCAAAATGAAAAGAGTAGCCTCTGCTTTCTTCTGTTGACAATGTATCAAGTTTTGACTGTATTCTGTGTATATAATTTTTTTTTTAATGCACAATTCCTTCGTACATTTAAAAAAATTTAAATAAGAAACTCCGGGAGGCATATCTAATTCTTGATGAAGTCATGGAGGCCAAACATTTGAATGTAGTGTGTCAGTTTATTATATTTACTTAAAATTTATTTTATTTTTCAGTCCAATCATTTCCACAACAAACTGAGTGAAATTCTCGACATGGTGGACACCCCCACTGATAGTCCGCTCTTGAATAGGAAGAATTCTCAAACATCTCTGCCTTCCTTTGAGATGCAGTTTCCTGACTTGTTTGTTTACTGACAGTTCCATGTACTGGTATCACAGTTCCATGTACTGGTATCACAGTTCCATGTACCGGTATCACAGTTCCATGTACTGGTATTACAGTTCCATGTACCGGTATCACAGTTCTATGTACCGGTATCACAGTATATGTGACAGAAAGTTTTAATGTGACCTCATATAAAGACGATTGGGCATTCGGACTGCAACACCATGTAGAGCGAGTCTCGGCTGTTTCGAGACAGGAGTTGTAGTTAAAGTTTGTTTTATTTAACAATGCCACTAGAGCACATTGATTTGTTTTAATCATCAGCTATTGGACATCAAATATATTGTCATTTTGACAATTTCAGTGGAAACCACTACATTTTTCTATGTAGTAATCAATTTTTTATATGAATCATTTGACAGACAGGGTAACACATACCACAGCCTTTCTCCATCTTGGGATGGAGAAACATCCAATCAGAGAATGAGTCAACCGAGGAGGTTCAATGTTCATTGCAACAAACTCAGGCAAGCACTCTACTGATTGAGCTAGATCCCACTCCCAGGGCATGAGTTGACAGAATCAACTTGATTCCTTTTTAAAGTTATACAGCATACACAGAGGTTCAAACAATGGTTGTCAATAATGACACCTTTTAGAGTTAGCATCTTTCCAGAGCCCCAGTGCTTTTTACACTTTAACAAATAGTTTCTTTGACTTACCTGAAAGCAAGTGAAAAAAAGCCAATAACTAAGGTCATGAAAAAATTTAAAATTAAAATCGATGGATATAATTATATTGATTGTTTTTGTATTAAGTGGTACTGTTTAAAAATTGTTTTATCGAATATCCCATTATGGAACATGAATTTTTAATCTAAGCTACTAACTTTTCAAAACTATTGACCTAGTTGCATGAGAATCTAAAAACATTCTAGAACCTCTATTCCTGCTACAGAGCCATGAGAATCTAAAAACATTTTAGAACCTTTATTCCTGCTACAGGACAATGAGAATCTAAAAACATTCTAGAACCTCTATTCCTGCTACAGAGCCAAACGTATCATCTCACTATTTATGTAAAGATATCTTATTAAAGAATCGTCTGCTTCATTGTACAGTTTAATGTAAGCAAACGCCATGTTTCCTCCATTGTTACATGTTGTTTTATTTGTTCATTAGATTTCTAATTTTCTGTTGCCTCATTGACATCATTTGTTGTAAGTAGTTTATTAGGTAAATGTATTTACATGCTTCTATCAAAAAATGGTTCAAGCACGCTCCCATGGAACCAGCCTCTGACAAGGGCAAGAGGTTGTTCCCAATGGGAGGTCATAGTTTATAATCTGTAACAAAGGTGCTAAAAAAGTTTCTTTGCATGGAACTGGTCTGTTTTAATGGAATGTTTTAAAACAAAACCAAAACTGAAAATTTAATACCACTCTGTATGAAAATTCCCAGGGTAATAATTTACGGAGAAAACATTTTTATTTTTTATCTAATAGTTAAATTCCAATGAAGTTTCTGCAGCTTCCCACTGCCTTATTCAGGTGAAATGTGAAAACATTTGATATCTATGTATGGTAATATCCATGTTAATTCTATCCTTTAACCTAGTCAATGTTGTCGGAATGTAACTATTATTAGATAAAAAATGAAAATTTAATTTGTTTGGACCAATTTTTTGTTACTTAGGAGATGACCATATAGAGTGGGGTTTTTTTTGTAGGTGTTATTGTCCTTTTTATCCCACAAATGTAGACCCTTGAATCATCAACTTTGCCACTTCCAATGATGTCATCAACTTTCCGGGTGTTACTTTCATTTGATCCCAGAAGTTAACCAATCAAATTATAGAATTACTATCGGTGTACAATGTTTTAAACCAATTTGAAACCAAAACAATTTTTTCATTGTTGTTATACATGATTATTATGATGAGCAGTCCGAGTGACTAGATCTTACTGAGGATTGAATGGAATCAGTTTAGTTTCTTTCATTGGATTTCTTGCCAAAATGCATAAATTGATGTTTATAATGGTAGTTGCCAAAATCCACTTCCTATCAGATTTCTGTGTAAACTATCACGATTTCAAAGTCCCATCCAGCTCTGTAATGGTGGATAAAATATGTCTATACTGGCACTCTGTCTAAACCAGCATTTGTCTAATCCAGATTTCTGTGTAAACCAGCATGATCTCAGTCCCATCCGGCTAATGTAATGTTGGATAAAATCTGTCTAAACTTGTACTCTGTCCCAACTGGATCTGGTTTAGACAGTTCTATTCACTGTATATCTATTGTGATCAGTAATTACTTTGTTCTAATTTGACACATTAACATTTAGTTTAGTTTTGTATGTTTTGTTTGTTAGAGATTATTGGCTCTTAGGACAAAAAAGTTTTTAAAATATACTTGTGAAAAAACATCTAAAAGAAGATAGATGTCAATATTGATTAATAAATATACATTCCAGTTTCTTGACAGTGAGGCGAAAATAAAAAATAAGTTTGTTTGTTCTTACCCAACCGACCCACAAAAATTGTCCCTTTTCAAAAATGTTTTTGACCTCTTTTTCGAGAATAATTGTTTTGTTTTTTTTGGTTTAAATCGAATGCAGTGCAAATAAACAAGTTTTGGAGAGCTCTAAAATATATATGGAGCCAAAAAAAGAGAAGAATTTTCCTACCTACCCTCATTTGAAATGGACAAACAAAAATATTTTAAGTATGGCCTAAGTTTTGAAATATTGTTAAACTAACTGGATTTATATACCAGAAGTATCAATATTTCTTGTACACTTTAATGTTTTTCACTGACTGTGTTGTTTAGCAGTATTACATAGTGTCTGACCAGATATTTGAACCTGTCTGGTAACGTTAACTTAAACAATAGTGGAATGGCAAATATACTTTTGGGTAATGCCTCATTCACATTATAATTCAGATATGTAACTCCTTTAAATTAACTAAAAATTTATGTCTTGCAAACACTTTTTATTTAAAACTCATTTTAATAGCATTGTTACATAGTACATGAAATAATTATGTACCTGAATTGAATAAAACTTGATTTACACTAGGACAGACCTCGCAAGATTTTTCTGACTAACATACAAAGTTTATGATAAATTAGTACCACATGAAGAGAGTATATTTAGATTTCAAAGAGATACCATGACATAATTAAATATGAAATGTTACTGTGTGCGCTTAATAACACAAACAACTTTAAAGAATTGTAATTGAAAATTACCTTAACTCACTTGAGAGTTAACAAGACAATTTTCAAATACATCATTTGATTTGTGTAACCTTTTAAAATGTTTATTTTGTTGTTTAAACATCTTGACACACACATGGTAAAAACCATGCTAATATTAGATGATCATGCTAAATACAAGTTGTTTGATTTGTATGGATTTAAAACTGATTGTCTGTTTACAGAAAAATAGATATCTGATCCATGTTGCCCGCTGTACATCATCCATGTTAACTTGATAGACTTCTCGAATCCAGTAGCTGATCCAGGATGGTGAATAGGCTGGCTAGTCACCCCGACCTTCCTGAGCAAATGTTTTATGTTCATCCCATATTTAATTAATTTTATGAATTTACTAACCATTAATCGAATCCACTCCCCTTATTTTATTTGTAGTTCTGCCACTGTAATCAGAGGTATATAATCTCCACAGTATATTTTCAATGAAATCATTTCTCTTGCTATTTTCTCAGTTTGGTAAAAAAAAAAAACATTGTGTGGGAAACTTGATCTTCAATCCATGTCATTCTCATTATGGGTCAAGATTTCTCTTGTGTGTTGGTTTCTGTGTGTGTATGAATGCTTTAATGACAATCTTGCACAAATAAAAATAATTGGCTATTGGATGAAAAATAAGTGCTCATGTAGGGACATGATCCTCTGTGTGTATGCATAATTGATTTATGTGAGAGAGCCAACTTGTCATGACTGTCAGTTTAAAACATTGCCTATGTCATTTTAGGTGCTATATTACTTTACTCTTTCTGTGCAAGTACTCTTGTGTTCAAAATAAACATCTCCCTCAACCACAACCTCCTGTGCACTTTTAAATGTTTTCAAAATATTTCCTGAATAATAAATACACCTACACATACGCATACACATAAAGACAAACACATGCCCACACATACAAAAAAAAACATACACTCACACACACACACACACACACACACACACACATATACACACACACACACACAGTTACATACACATATGAACAAATACACATACACACGCACACATTTATTTTGTTTGATATTTTGACACACACCTTTAATTGTTTTTAAAAAAAATTCCACCCACCTTGTTTATTGTGACCTACCCAACTCTCATTTTTATTTTTTTACACCCATGCTGTTTATTGTGAGAACACTCAACCCTATCATTCCCATCTATTTATTTTGAACTCGAGAGAAGATACTTTGAGATTAGATGTTTTTTTCAGTTGAGAAGGAGCATTTATTGGATACACAAAAATTAGTGTTTTTGTAGAGGCAGTCCAATAATTTAAAATATGCAAGCAAAACCAAATATACAAAATTGTTTAAGACCATATAAAATAAATCATTTGATTCTCATTGGGAGTATTGGGTGTAAATGTATGTCCGCCTGGGCAAATTATATTTTATATTCAAATTTTCATTAAAAACTGCATATTTTCGAAACGGTTCTGAAAATTAAATAGAGTGATTGTTTGGGTCTTGAATTTTTAAATCTAACAAAATATAATTTCAATTTTTGTAAACAAACTGCATTCAGCAAATTTATGTTTCAAATATTGTTTAAATTCACCCAGTGGGAAAACTGCATTATTTCAAGTTTTCTGAAAATTAACTGGAGTGGTTGAGGTTTGGGCCATGCATTGAATTTTTAAATTTAATAAAATATAATTGTTTATTTATTTTTTGTGAACAAAACTCTGCATCTGGCAAATTTATATATATGATATTTTTTAAATTCACTCAATGCCAAAATCGAATGGCCACTGAGAATTAAGCAATTTAATTTATATGGCCTAAGTAAATTATTTGAATGTAGTAGATAATGATTAATATGATTAGAAGTTATGTTTATGATTAGATGAAGCTATGTATATGGTTGTGACGTGTAGTTTTATAAGTTTTGTACGTTGCACCTCTAAATATTTATTATATTATACACATCATTTTTTTATGTTTGTTATAGTATTCGGATAGTGAAAATATAATGTTAACCATATTGAATAAAACTTTTATTGATCACTGTTATATATTTGTATTTGTTTCTTATTTATACGTGAGTGGGATATAGATCATTCAGTAGCGTGCCTGCCTGTGAAACAGTCGATCCTATGACCGATCCTTCTCTGCACTCATCTGCAGTTTGGGCTATTTTCCGTTCCAACCAGTGGTCCACAATTGGTTCATCAAAGGCTGTGGTATGTATTGTTCTGTCTGTGGGAAAGTGCATATAAAAGCACCTTGCTGCTTGTCAAAAAGTAGCCTATGTGGCAGCAGTGGGTTTCTTCTGAAGAAATGTGTCCTAATCATCATAATTATGTTTGAAATTCAATAGCCAATGATAAGAAAAATCAATGTGCTCTAATGACCAAATACAGTCAGGCCACAACAGAGAGGCAGTTGGCATAACTGATTTTTAAGGCTTCTAATCTCCATGGTAGATGTATACACGCCAGTTTTTCTGTTTGTGGTAGGGTGTTGTTAAACAACAAATTCAAACTCACAAATCTCAGATGAACCATGTTGCATTGGACTTTGTTTTGGTGTCACAATGTTTAAACTTATATGCACCACATCTTCGGATTTGCTCTCCCAGATCAGTTTTCAATCACTGATTTTTCATACACACGCACACACACACACACACACTATGACACACATATAACACACTAACAGACACATATACACTAATTATGCATCCGTTGATAGAAACGATACACATTTATTAAAACTGCAATTCTTATATTTTACATCAGTAAGTATTGTTATAAGATGGGAAGGAGAGATTGTTACTTTATTTTCTTTAGAAAGTGCAATAAACAAGCTAAATAATAACACAGAATGCGTTGTTAGACACTTAGTAATTGATTCTAACACACAATAAAGCCTATATTGTCCAGTAGATACTCGACATGTTGTTGGGCAACTCTTCGTCTGTGAAAGGTATGTCAGCTTAACAATGGCAAACATTTTCAGATCGTTTGACCGGCAGCGCGAAGGGATATGCTTTGACAGATAATGTAAAATACCACCCTGTCGAGCTGTCGTCGAGTTTTAGAAGGCAATACATGTATGTGCATTGACAACCTCTTGAATACATTGTACGTTTTCTATGAGACATTGTAAAACGATTTCACAAAACAACTTTTTCAACTACATGCCTGGAAGGTCCTGGGAATTGGTTTCAGAAAAAGGGGTGGTGAAGGGTATGGGTAGGGTTTTCAAAGCCTATCCCTGAAGCCTTTTAGTGAAAAATAAAATCCTTTTTAATAATATTTTGGAGTACCATAGTTGGCGGTGGTTCAAGGAAAAGTTGCCACCTTCATTAGCCATTTTATTTTAACAATAAAAACAACTTAAGTAACAATAGCCAATATGTTTTATACAGATATAAAATTTCGATTTTGTATGTACGTAATTACTGGGAGATAAAGTGTATGTATTCAAGGAATTAAAACAACTCTGCTACGCACTCAAACCCTGCTGGTGTCCCAAGGAGGAAGTTAGCAACGACGCCCCCCCCCCTCACCCGCCCCAATCAGATATTTTACCTTCAACACACTTCTGTAAATAATACGCATAGGTTTGTATTGTATTTTTTTAATATTAAGTAAACAACCAACACACACCTACTAATTTTATAATATCATGCTAGTTTATATCACATATTTTTTGTATATATGAATTTATTTACGGACAATTTAATGTTTGTTACTCATGAATATGCCAGATGCCTTAAGCCATATTTGGACGAGAACATTCGCACAGGAACCGCCGCTAGATTGGGCCATATAGCATATAGATCTTTCAAGACTTGTTTAGTGAGTATTAACACTAAATGTATTTGGTACATTACCAATGTGTATGGCAAAATGAGCGTAGCTAATATAAAGTAATAATATCTGATTGTTGAATAGTTCATATTAAAACAAACAACTGTATAATGCTATTTCAAACAGTATTTTCATTATTGGGCTCTGTGCCCTCTATCTCGCTGTTTCCTTTTTTCTGTCTATTTCTCTCTCTCTCTTTCTCTCTCTCTCCCTCTCTCTCACTCACTGTGTGTGTGCTTGTGTTGTGTGTGTTGTGTGTGTGTGCATGCACGCGTGTGTATTTCACTATATCTTGCTATCATACACGAAATTCATGCGGGGTTGTATTAGTGAGTCGTTACTATAACAGAACTAGTTACTAGTTAGATTTTATTATATTATATTTATGCCATTATTTTATATAGGAACAATCATGTCTGCATTTTCCTATACGTCAGAGTATTTTCAGAATTAATTGAAGCATTCAGACAGGACGATGTTGAGTTGTAGAATGTGGAATGAAGAAACATGAATTCATGGATTCTTTTTATCACAGTTTATGTGATCAGTGTTGGTGTATCAGTTACAACAGACGATATAAACAGTAAGTTTAATTCTAAATACATCATTTAGTGCTGTGTATTCAAAGTATCCCATACGAATACTGTGTAACATAGTAGCCTATTAACATAACAGTAGTAAATTTAATGCTAAATACATCATTTTTATGGCCTTTCCTGACCACCTATTATTGTCAGGTGTTACTATTATTACATAATTATGATTTGATGTTATATTTTTATGTCGTTGTTAAATAAAAACGGCCATTTCAATTCTAATCTGACTTACTGGTTGTTTTACCTATTGTTCTACTATAGTAGCTTGCAGTTTGTCCAACACAATCCGGACTTCGTAAATACATGATTTTTGTGACGTGTATGTTCAAAATTAAATTAAATTAATGTTTGTTTTGTTTAACGACGCCATTAGAGCACATTGATTTTTTTTATCTTCAGCGACTATTGGACCTTATTTATATGGCTATTTTGACACATTTCTTTTAAAGAGGAAAACCACTAGGGCCAGATAAGCAGCAAGGGATATTTTATATGCACTGAGCCACTTTCCCACAGACAGGACAACACATATGATTATTTTTTAATCAGTAAATGTATTGAGCTAGCTCATATGCACACTAATGGGCGTGGTTTTGTTTTTCAGAAACATGTTCAACATCAACATTTGGTCGTGATTGTCGCTATCGTTGTCGCTGCCGTAGTGATGAGGAGTGTGATCACGTCACTGGTCAGTGCAGGGTCACGTGCGAGCTGGGGTGGTCAGGCAATGCATGTCAGAGACGTTAGTGATTTATCATACTAGTAGTTGTACGACAATCTCCAAACATTACATCATCATTTAATCATTGACACGACACATGCCAATAACGTTTCTTTTGGAAGTAACAACAACAACAACACATTTTTATTTGAACTCAGATCATTAAAATGATACATGACCAAATGAAATAAAATGTTATGTACAATAATTTGGTAACAATACAAACATATTACGTTTTGGAAAAAATCAAAAGGTCAAATTATGAAGAAAAAAAATATATATCAAAAATAAATAAATATACAAACAAATCAATAAACAGCAACCATCCAACAACAACAACAACAACAACAGCAACAACAATAACAACAACAACAACCTTAAAACCAAACCAAACAAGAAATTAAATTATTCTGTCTAATGCACTGTATGTATATGAACAGAGAACATAGCCCTGGGCAGGCCAGCCACGGCGCGGGTGGTGGGAGATGAGGAGAGAGGCAGACTGGGAGTGGATGGTGATGAGCAGACTTGTGTCACGTCCAGGGCTAACAGAACGGGCTGGTGGAAGTTAGATCTGCAGTCTACATACACCATCTACAGGATGAAGATCACTGCAGGTAGGAACATCAGAGATGGAGTATGATGCTAGTTGAATTATAGTGGGTATTAACCATAGCTTTGTATAAAAACCGTTTACCCAGATTGCACTTAATGCGAAAGATTTAGCTTTAAGAGTAAAGGTTGTTTTATTTAACAATGATAATAGAGCATATTTTGTTTTAGAGAAAACCCGCTGCCGCCAAAAAGGCTGCTATTTCCTATGAATAGAAAGGAGTCTTTTATATTCACTTTCTTACAGACAGGACATCACATAATATTACCTTTGAAGAACCAGTTGTGAACGTATGATTGGAACGGAAAATAGCCCAAACTGCTAATAGGTCCACTGAGAAGTATTGAGTCGATTCCAAGTCAGTTGTTTAACGTCTGTGTTCAGAGCTAAGCTGTTATAGCAGACGCCTCTCACTGGCACCGTTTATGGTTCAAGTCATCCAATGTGTCCGGGACAGCCGATTCCAGACTTTTAAGTGATACATATATTTTTCTTCAGATAGCAGTATGTCAGTGCGTGGTTGGCGGGTACATGTTAGTCAACATGAAAGTCTGTTCTGGACAAAGTCATGCACGACGTTACGACACCATGGCTCAACGACGCATTTTTCATGTGACGTTCCTGTGGAAGGACAGTTCGTTGGCATATTTAATCTTGGAGCACCAGTTTCTGTTTGCGAGTTTGAAATATATGGTAAGCAATAAAATATTAATACATATTTTATCGACAATATTTGAAAAACTTTCTGGTTTATCATCTTGATCATTTTAGATTTTTTGTCTGTTTCATTGCATCCTAAATGCTTTTACCATCTCTACCTCGCTGTTATTTCTATGCGTGTCATGTGTCGTCCAGATCCCTTTATATTAAACAATAACACTGATCTGATGTAAAAAACAAACAAAAAAACTTTAAAGTAAAGTTTGTTTTATTTAACGACGCCACTTATCATCAGTTATTGGACACATTTCTATAGAGGAGACCCGCTGCCACCACATAGGCTACTCTTTCAGATAAGCAGCAAGGGATATTTTATATGCACACAGAACAACACATACTACGGCCTTTGTAATTAGTAATGAATTAGTAGCGAACCACTGGTTGGAACGGAAAATAGCCCAAACTGCAGCTTGGTCCGCTGAGAAGGCTGGTCTGAAGTATATATATCTGTGATTGCATAGCCTACTCTTCAGACCAGTGCTATTGTTCATTTTGACCCTCGATTTGGTTTAAACATCACTCTTTTTCTGCTACACGTTTTACATTCTTCTATCAGATAACTGTTCAAGCACGCTCCCACTGAGAGCAGTCTCTAGCAAAACTATTTCTCTTTTTCGTCTCCTTTTTTTCCTCTAGCGTGTTCAAACTTTACATTTGGAAAAGAGTGTCTTGAGTGCAAATGCAGTGATGATAAGGATATGTGTGACGTCATACATGGCACGTGCACGTCTGATTGTTATGAAGGATGGACAGGTCCCAGTTGTCAAACAGGTAATAGAACCAATAGAAAACGTTATAATAAACCATAATGTGATAAACTTGTTGTCCAATCAAACATGATTTCTTATCAATATAATATGTATTGCATTTTAAACTACCATTATTATAAAGCATAAAACATTATGTGTGTCAGCTACAAATTGGAATGAAATTTGCTGTTCATTATAATTAACATTAGTTAACAAAGTGCAAATAAATAATGATTAAAGCATGAAACTATATACATGTATCTATATATAAGTCCCTATATCTTCTACTTTTTCTGCAGTTAGATAGTTAAAAACAGTGAAAAAATGCATTGGTAGAAACTGGTTGTCATTTTGGAAATTGACAATATACACCTTCTGTGTCATAGATGGCACCTGCTAATACAATATCAACAGAAGGTGTCTAGTCTATATGGCACCTACGTGGTGTTGACCTTATCAGTTCTGAATACGTTGATTATATTATGTTTGCGCTATCATAGTACATGTACTTAATCAGAGGAATAAAGCAATTATTGAGACTAGACACCTTCTGTTTTTAATTATACTTATGACATAGGGACTTGAAAATTTCAGAATATGTTACAAACATCGTATTGTTTCATAGTAATATATTGGTTAGTTGCAAAGTTATTAACCCTTAAAGTTCAGGACGTTTTTTTGTTTGACCACCCGATATATAAACCTACTGATGTGCCTGAAAATAGTTTTCAACTTTAAAAATTTAATCAAAGAAATAACGAAAAATATGGACTGATTTTTTCAAATGTTATTACAGCATGCTATATGGCTTATGGGAAGAACTGTGTCCACAACTGTGGTCATTGTCATGAAAACCAGTCATGCGATTCCGCAACAGGGGTGTGTCATCAAGGGTGTGACATTGGCTGGACGGGTCCAAGATGTGATATAGGTATCATTTTTATTTATTTTATACACCTCTGATTTAATCACAGTGCCATTGTTATTTATAATAGCTGGTCGGGCCCATAGACTGTGTGAAAAAATTGCATAATAAAGATACATTGCTCTTTATCAATGTGGCAAAAGTGTGTTTTCTCTGTTGTACTACATTATACTCTGTCCTGGACAGACTGCTCAGCCTGTTTGAACCTGAATCGGATGTAATCACGAGATAAATTCAACCAACCAACCAGACAGGATAGCACAAACCATGATCTTTGATATACATGTATGTAGCAGTTATGGACCATTGGATTTTTGACTTATTAGTAAAAAAAACCTATATAATCAAATTACTTAATAAATAAATTATAGTTTTTCTTATCTCATTTACCATACCATATGTTTGACACATAATACTAGTAATAGCCTCTGAATAAAAATATCCAGACAAATAAAAAATAGCCTCTCGTGTTTCTTCACCTCGAGCAAGACTGTCTATGAACTGTCAATTATTTTTTTAACATATGCCGTACAAATAACAAACATGGATAAGAAAGATCGTTATGATGGTAAAAACTGAGAACAATAATATTCACATTTTCAAGCTTTGGAAATCTGATATAGTATTTGAAATTAATTCCCAGAATGCCCTGCTGGTTATTACGGCTGGAACTGCAGTTCGCGGTGTGGAAACTGTTTGGGTGATGTCGTCTGCTCATCAAAAGATGGACGATGTCCAGGTAGATGTTCAGCTGGATGGAATGGATCTAGATGTGACCAAGGTGAACTACTAATATATACATACACACAGAGACAGACAGACAAACACACACACACTCACTCACATAAACACACACTCATATACACACTCACACACACACACAAACAAACAAACAAACAAACAAACAAACAAACAGACAGACATACAAAATGTTCTGATATAAGCACATAAAACATGTCCATGCCCCAACTCTTTGCCTATATAAAACTTAATTCAGAAATTATCTGACCAGCATTACATGAACCTTCAAAGACAAACTCCATAATAAACATGCTCAGTAAACAGTGTAAACTTAAGGGAAAGATTAGCCTGCGGTGATAATAGGTTTCTTCTGAAGACCATGAGTGGTAAATAATAGTAACTTTTACACCAAGCCTACCATAATACAAAATTAATGTGCTCTGGTGTAATTAAACCCTTCCCGTCCTGGGTAGGGTGTCCGGCATTGTCGTACATCGTGCCCAGGAGGGGCGTGCTTGAATACTTATTTAGTGATGTAAGCACATTAAACCTTTTTCCAGTCCAGTCCACTGTAATTAAACAAACATTCCTTTCCATTGAGAAAGACACAAACGTTCATGTAGAATCTATGAAAGATTGCTAAAATTATGCTGTTCTTGTAAAATGTATCACTATTTCAGTATTATGAAAGACATGACTTTGTATTCACAGGTTGTCCTCCTGGCTCGTATGGGGGTAACTGCGAGTTTTCATGTGGAAGATGCAAGAAGGCGTCTTGTGAAAGTAAAACTGGCGAATGCTTCATGGGATGTGAAGATGGCTGGGAAGGACGATTCTGCACTCATGGTCAGGTTATGGTGTTTAACATCTACATTCAGAGCAGGCTGTTATAGCAGACGCGAACTCATGGTTATTAATACAATTGTTTTTAAAGCTTGCTTGACCAATGAAATACATTGTTTTCTATTGCATTATGCTAATTTTATAAATGCCTGAGTAATTTTGTAATTCGCGTTTTAGTCGCCATTCAACAGGATGGATTTTAAAGTGTTTAGTAATCACGATTTAAAAAAAATGTATCAGTTTTAGCATAGATACTGTTTTGTTTAATTATATATATAATACATGTACAATGTATATATTCAGTCTTTATAATAGTCACATTCAAGAAAAACAGGCCCTGTGCTTATGAAATATTTAGTCTCGACAAAGGATATTACATTTGGGAAGTCAGATGTTGTGTCCAGGATAGGCGTGCCTGAACTCTTTTGATGAGCTAAGCACGTAATGTGTTTACCTATACCTCAAGCTACAAACCAAAATATAAATTTTAACATCGTGCTTTATGGCTTTCCCATTGGAAGCGGTTCCCGATATTGCCCGCAGGTGCCCTTATTATGTGGCTGCTCCCAATGGAAGCGTGCTTGAACAGTTTTCTGATAGAAACACGTATATACATTTACCTGGCCTGTTTCTGGCGAAACTAGATAGAGTTTAGAATCGTGAGTCAGCTAAAAGTGTTTTAAGTCTGTGTCTGAATCCCTTGGCGCAGTTAGAGGTCTCAAATCATATGATGATCAGATGGGTGCCCAAGGAGTCAGATACCCCCTATTTCTGATCAAGCATATCTAAACTACCATTCAAATCAGTTTAAAAAAAACTGGATTTGTGCCCTGTTTCAAAATAAAAAAAATTATGGATCCCCTAGTTTTGGTCAAGCATATACCGGTAATTATGAACAGTTTTGAAAACGCCTGATTTATGGTCCGTGTCTGATGAGTGCAGTTCTATCATTGATGTAGTAATTGTTTTTAGAATGTTTTCCTGGGACGTACGGACCCGCCTGCAAGGTGATATGTGGTCATTGTTTGTCTCCTCCGTGTAATAGGATAGACGGGAAATGCAACCAAGATGGCTGCGTCATAGGCTATTATGGCGAACAATGTCATGACGGTAAAATTTAAATATGTTTTACAAGAATAATTAACTAATAAACTGCTTCTAAATAATTTATTTCACTACATGTACGGGCTTCTATAATGATTTCATGTGACATTTGAGAAAACAAGTTGCTCTTAATTACAATCTGTATCCAGCACTTTTATTTATTCACACGTGATTGATAACCAGACTTTTTACCCTAGAATAAATAGAAATCTAAAGTTTACTGGCAACTTTTTGAGAAAAAATATTTTGCCTAATTCGTCTTTTCATGGTGCTGGCCACCTCTAGTAAAATCGTTAAGTCCTTAATTGCAAATATCAATGTTGTTCTTACTCATTCTAATGACTTAACTCATACATATCATACAATTATTCTATAATTGACTCAGTTTTTTTCAAAACTTGATCATATCACGGGGCATTGTTTTAACAAGGTGGCTATATGTTACTTTTGTCTTCACGTAGCATGCAAACCAGGATTTTATGGTCAAGACTGTGGCAAGCGATGTGGACAATGTGCTGGAAATCCGACATGTGACGTTTATACAGGAAGATGCGCAGACAAGTGTAAAACTGGCTGGACTGGGCTAACCTGTCAAGAAGGTACGTGCTGACATCAGTTAAAGAAATAAATCCAGTGTGACATATATACAGATATGCTGGACTGGGCATTTGTTTGCTGTATGTTGTTACGTCACTGGTGCGGTAACCTTCATTCTTTCTGTAACCCGTGTGCGAAAAATCAAAATCAAGGATGGTGTCAAACACACATATTTAGTGACATGTATATATCTTATTTTAAAACAGAATATAAAATACCCCTTGCTGCTTATCGGAAAGAGTAGCCTATGTGGCGGTAACGGGTTTCCTCTGAAGAAATCTGTCAATATGATAAACGATCAAAATCAATGTGCTTTAATGTGCGTCGTTAAATAAAACAAACTTTACTTTATATCTTATTATAAAACAGAATGTTTCGTTTCTAGTGTGTCCTGGCGGAACATGGGGAGACAACTGTACAATGACGTGTGGATTTTGTTATCAGAACGATGACTGCAACCCGGAAACGGGTCTTTGTGAAGAGGGGTGCTTCGTCGGTTTCAGCGGAAAGTACTGTACAATAGGTACATACATTTTATCGTCCTCTTTAAAGTACCACTATTTCCTCCTTCCCATCTCATTACATAGTTTGCTAAAAAAAATATTTAAGCACAAATCCTTTTTAACAAACACGTGTTTTCCCTATCAGTTAATATCGCCCACTGCCTACACATTATTCTCTGATTAAAAAAATTTCCGTTCCAACCAGTGCTCCACAACTGGTTCAACAAAGGCCGTGGTATGTACTGTTCTGTCTATGGAAAAGTGCA
>JAUTWP010011122.1:0-13937 GCA_033042655.1 Cyathermia naticoides
GATCCCTTGCTGCTTATGGAAAAAGGTAGCGGGTTTCCTCTCTTCTACTAACATTAATATCTGTCCCGGACAGACAGCTCAGGAAGCTGAGCTGTGTGTTCGTGACAGCATGCTTGAACCTTAATTGGAGGTAAACACGAAAATAAATATAACTAACTAACTGACTGCTGAAATAAAAAATTAAATTGGTATGTAAATATTTTATTGTTGATATTTTCAACAATTTAGTTGGAAGAGGAAAAAAAAATACATGATAGTGTTTTTCTTTCGAATATAGATCCATATTTTAAAATAAAGATTGGTTTAGATTATTTAATTATTCTTTAGTTGTGAAAACATTTTCTATCATGAATTTTAGGTTTGTAGATCCATAAAACAAGTTAAATAAAAAGCCTTACGATAAATGTTGACGTATGTAACATGAAACAAGAGATGAGTTTTTCCTGGTTAACTCGGTTGACTAATAAAGCTGATCTCTATCACTGCCGTGGATCTGTGATTATGTCAGTTATAGGATTTACACATGGATGATTTCATTGTTACTATTGAACAAGATTGATACGGTCCTGGTCACGTTTTGAGTTAATAGGTTTTCATTAAAACTATTTCATAGATCTTTTAAAAACAGTATCTATATTCAGGTTTGTATTTTGTTTTTCACTTCTTGCTAATGACTATACTGTCAAGGGTGCATCCAGGATTTTCTGTAATGTGGGTTAGGGGGTGGGGGTGCAGATGTGATGTCAAAGCCTGAATATGTGAATCAAATGTGCATGCTTTGGAGGAGGTGGAGTTTGGCTAAATTTCAACAGATCAAAAATCCTAAATTTAAAATAAGATTCAATCCCAATGACTACCCGTCTCAAGTTTGATTACTTATTCACTATACCATGGTTTAGTAATGTTGATTGATTGCGACTCCTCTACAGTATGTTCCGGATCTAGTAATGGAGTAATAGTCTGATTCACAATGGCTTTTAGTTAGTTGCTGTCAGTTCTGTCTGCTAATTATCTATGAGGATTTGAACTTTGATATTCAAGTCAATTTACACACATTTAAGCAGGATCATTTAAATTGTCGGTTATTTCACTGTGCTAGTGGGAAAGAAAATTGCTTAAAGTCCATTACGGATGAACTTCAGATTGCAAAGTAAGCCCATGATTGTTTGGTTAATAATAGATAAATTAGCTACCATGTCATTGCAGACTCCCTAATTTAAAAACAACATTATAGAGACAAAAATAATTGTTAATGTGTTTTATTTAATTTACTAAAAACAAACTGGGTGTCAGTGATTTGATGTTTAAATTAGAGCACACAAATTGTGACCCCAACACCATCTAATACATTTTTTTATATAATTTAATATCAGCAAGTCACTAAATAATAATTATATGTAAACAGTAAAAATAATTATTCATTAAATATTACATACTTAAATGAAAAGTGTGTCATGCAAAACCAGATTTACTTGAGCAAATGAAAATAAAAGATTGTTCAAGTAATATTAAAATACCTGAAATTTATTATTTAAATTATCTTTACTAATTTATGTTTAGTCTAAGCTCATGGTTGTTTTTAATTTCTCTAGTTTTCTCTAGGCTTTGTTAAACTACCATACTTTAAATCTACTGACGCCCAATAGCTGATGTTAAGATGAAAATCTATGTGCTTCAGTGGCGTCGTTAAATAAAACAATTTTATTTTAAATCTAATACATGTATAGTATTATGGGTTATCCCAGTGAAGATGGTTTAGATATATCGGGTGCTGAATTTAACATTGGACAGTTTGGCGGCACATCACCAGTAAACCTACATCCAGTAAACCATCCAGGTTTACATTACAACATGTATCAGGTTCTACATTATACACTGAATGTGAGCTTAAAAACTGCTGTTTCATCCCTTTTTTTATAGATAGACAGGTTGACCATTGTTTAGTAGGTAATGCTTACTGATAAGCTCATCACAAATTCAGTACCAAAACAAATTCTGTTAATTTGCATTGAATTTTATTTATTGGTTTTACATCATTGTCTTAGTTTGATTTGAACAGCTGAATTGGGGTCCATATACATGTACATAAATAACATATGTTACGAGTAATAATTATAATTAATTCATATTATTTTCATGTACATATAAATGGCTGACTCAGCAAAAATAACATCTGTTTACAATAATTTGAATACAATACGTGTGAAAATTGCCAATTAGTGATCTCCTCAAGATAACGATGTGTCACTGTGTAGTTATGTCTGGTTCACTCATTGTATTTCATTTTAACTTTAAACAATCCATGTGGATTCTTATGTTTAACGCTTGCAGGAATTATGACTTACATTTGATTATAAATATTTTACTAATTTCTAGCCCTGAGGATTATTTTGTATTCTAAAATTACACTCCCTTTCCAAACATACTGTGTATACATACACCTTCCATCCATCTATTTATTATTTAATTTACCAACATGTCTGTGCAAACATTGGTGACAATAGGCCATACTAACACATCCGGTTTATTATACATCAACATTAAAATTGCAAACACTCGCTCCTAACAAATACAAATTTCATCTCCATTCATCATAAACACCCGAGTTTCCTGTTGCTTTATTAATTACTCTGTGCTGTAATTAGTACTCTAGTAGATTGGTAAAATATCAGTATAAGTAATTAATCCACTAAATATCTGTATAAAGTAATTAATCCACTAGTGATTTCATATTGATAAGCATTTTATATATCCCATTAGTTGTACAAGATTGTCATCATGATTGCCAATTCATTTGGTCGTAGTGTTGTAGTGGTTAGCCCTCCATCCCCATGCCTAGTATGCACAGGGTTCAGATCTCAGTTAAAGCATTTTTAATATGAGAATGGCTATATTCTACAAGGCTTAATGGTGATTACTCTAATTTCATTGACCAATAGTCCACATCCATATTACAAAGGCAATAGTTCTATGCAATCCTTTCTGTAACAAAGTGAATATACAAGATCCTTTGCTGCTTAATGAAGCGTGTTTGAACACTTGTTTGTGATGTAAACACCTTAAAAATTTCCTATTCTGCTTACTGATAGTTTAAAAGTAAATTGGTTTTATCTTATCATCGGCTATTGGAAGTCATGATAGAGAAGCCACTTAGTTTGGCAAATCTCCTGGGTAGGGTATCCGGAAGACCGGATGCCGTGTCCAGGAAAGGTGTGCTTGAACACTTTTGTGATGTAAGCATGTAAAAAATATTTCCATTCCGTTTGGTAAGTGGGATTTCTTTCTCATACTGACATTATAATGTGAAGTTACTTTTTTATACTATACATGATGATTTTGTTTTGTTTTACAATATTTATTTGTTTAAGTAAAGATAATATTTATAAACAAAATATAATTTTTTTTGGACCTGTTGTGGAACTGGAAACAGCAATTTTCCGTTTCAACCTGTGCTCTACAACTGGTTCATCAAAGGTTGTGGTATGTGCTGTCCTGTCTGTGGGAAAATACATATAAAACATCCCTTGCTTCTTATCAAATAAAGTACCCTTAGGCTGCAGCAGGTTTTCTCTAAAAGAAATGTGTCAAAATGACCATATGAATGATGTCCAATAGCTGCTGACAAGATAAAAAATCAATGTGCTTTAGTGGCATCGTTAAACAAAACAAACTTTACTTTAATTGGAAACATACAATACATGCAGTCCACTCGTGCGTGAACACTCATGCATGAACACATGCATCTTCCCATTCCATTTGTAATCACTCCGCAGTATAACTTAATTATTAATTTATACATGTAACCAACCATCTCACAATAAGATTTAGAATAACTCAACTGTCTCTCTTTGAATAGAGTAAATTATGCATTGTGGTTTTAAACGCAATGTTGAATGGGGTCTAAGTTACATTACATTGGCAATTTGAAGATGTTGAAGATATTTATTAAAAAGTAACTAATTTAATTAACCAAAATATGAAATTTTGGAGCTACCATATACACACGCATGCACACACGCACGCACACACACACAATTAGTTATGAGCATTATGGGGGGGGGGGATTTCAGTGACTGAAAGCTGATCTGTGAAAAGTTAAAACATCAAGAGGTCTGTTTTGGATAATTTCCCCATTCTATGTGTTACAAATGGATCAATAGAGTAGTTTATATAGTAGGAGCAGGTTTCTTCTCAGTGTTGTTGTTTACAAGTTAACCCAACCTGCACGTGAGTCTTGCATCATGTAAACATAGATAAACCTTACTGTGTTGTTTATTTGTATGTGTAAGAAGATTGCATCATGTGTGTTTGATCTTGACCTAACTTCTCTCTACACCTCACTGATTGTCAGCACAGAATACATATCTGTGTCAGCTCAGATCACTTTTAAAACAGTCTCAGGGCAGATCTAATATTGGTTTTAGAGGGGAGCGGGATGTAGCTCAGTCAATAGCATGCCCACCTTTACAGCGGTTGGTCGTCAGATCGATCCTTCTCAGTGTACCCAGCTGCAGTTAGGGCTATTTCCAGTTCTAACCAGTGGTCCACAACTGGTTCATCAAAGGCCATGGTATGTACTGTTCTGTCTATCGAAAATTGCATATAAAAGATCCCTCGCTGCTGATAGAAAAGAGTAGCCTATGTGGTGGCAGTGGGTTTCTTTCTAAAAAGTGTGTCAAAATTACCATATGAATGACGTCCACTAACCTATGATAAGATAAAAATCAATGTATTCTAGAGCCGTCGTTAAACAAAACAAATTTAGCTTTACTTTGGTTTTAGAGGGGTTCACTAAATAGTAACATCATTTTACCAGATGTGCATTAAACTGACCTACTCTGCAATTTTTTTTTTTTTTTTAAAGATATATATTTGAGTCCCAAAAATTATTTTCAAATTTGTTTATACTTATTTTTGTGATTACGTTTAATTAAGGTTCAAACATACTGTCATGGGCACACAGCTCACCTTCCTGAGTCGTCTGTCCAGGTCAAATGTTAATGTTAGTAGAAGATAGAAAATCTGCTTCCACTGCATGAGATACTTTCTGATCAACAAAAAGGGATTTTTTATTTCTTCTTGATCACAGACAGGAAAACACAAATCATGGATTTTATTAACCTGTTTTTAAAATATTATATGTACATAATATATTATATTAAAACAATTGGATATGGGTAGGGTTTCAGCCTGGTTAAGTTTTAAAACTTACCACTGATACAAAATTCTAATACTACTAATATTCATAATTTCTATTTTCTATTCACATTTTTCATTAGTTGTTCATTCCATGTCGCAAATGGGTGAAAGATTCTCGCTGCATGGTTAATATTCATTCCATGTGATTTGTTCTACAGTCATGTGTTTTTCTGCAACACCTCATCTGTGTAATATGATTTATTGATATATTTATATATAAAGTACTCAAACACCTACCGGTATATGTGTAATCCTAGTGTTGTGCAAGGTCCTTGTCATCAATCAGTGTCATAATGTGCGTGGAGCTTGTCAGAATAAGTGATCTAGTATAATACTACATGTATTAATAGTATTATAATACATGTAGTATTGGCCTCTAGCCACCACCAACATAACAATAAAGTACAAGTTGTGTGAGTATATTGGTTTTAATGACATTCTGGATCTATGTTTTCAAATTAAATGTTTGGAAATAATATTTAATAACTTATTTGTTTATTAATTTTAATTAAATTATTCAATACTCAACCATCCATATGCATGAAGAGAGTGTAGCTCTTTTAACTGTGTTTATCTTCTAATCCGCGCCATTTTGCATGTAGGGTATAGAGTTAAACGTGTTTAAATTTATATGGTCTTCATTCATATGAACCCAGATAATTAGTAATTTGAATTTTTTTATTTATTTGTATTTTTTCAGTTTTCAATATTTGTTAATTATATAGATTTGTTTAAAATTATTAATTAACGATGGTAATCTGAGGTTGAATAGTATACTTGTTTGTTAGATTCATTTTATTTTAATAATCCAACTTGTCTTTGCTCAGTATGTTATGAAACAACTTGATATCCTATCCTGTCTGTGGGATGATACAGTCATGTAAAAAATCTGAAATATATAGTGCTTTCCACTGAAACTATAATCAGAATGACCATGTTTATGACCATTACAGCATTAGGCAATTATTAAAGTCAGTGTGCTCTAATGGCATCATTAAATGAAGCAAACTATACTGTTAGTATTGATTAATTAAATGGACAGACCTTTGTTTTATAATGACAACCATTTGTACAGTATCAGTAGGATTGTAAGCTATTTTAGCTGATGGGCATTAAAAAGATATTACTTACAATATCTTACCTATATTATCCATTTACATACATTTAGTTGTTTGTGGTTTTCCTAGTGTTTGTAATACTAGTATGTATTTTGACCCAGTCTTGACACATTTTGTTTCATTTAACAAGTATTATGCACTGTTACTTATTTACTCTTCAAATTAAGTTAACCCTTTCAGACTCGTTAACCATGCATTGTCTCTAAAGTGCCCCAAGAATTCATATACTTTACCATAAACAAAAGATAAATTTACCAACATGTAATTGATCATAACTTGTTTATTTTCACTGTACAGAACTGGTTCAAGCATATTTGTAATGATAAATCAATTTGCTACAAGGATTATCTGATTTATATGTGTATAAATGCAGGTATATATTTTTAATCATTATTTATAGGTTACAGTGTCTAAACCCAGTTGCATTTATCATAAAATTACGATAGTCCCTTAGAGTAATTTTTTAAATATTGAATATCCAAACATGCAAATTTTTATGTAGTTCATTGAAGACTAATGTAATACAGTGAAACTCCTCTAAATCAGACCCCCTATACACCAAAATATGTAAACCGGACAAACAATTTGGTCCTAATGTGTCCGTTTAGTGTAAATGTAACCCCTGAAAACTGGACAGTTTACTAGATCCTATGGTTGTCCAGTTTAGAGTCCATTTTACTTTTTTTAAATTAAATTTCCCTATTTGAACATGATTTTCTGTAGTTCATCGAAGGCTAATGTGATACTTTCTACAGTTGGTTGCACCTGGAGGACAAATCGTGTTCTGAGTTTAGAATGAACAATTAGTAGGGATTAGTGTAGCAGTAAGCATTTTTACTATGATATAGTGGTGATAGCGGATGAAGTCAAGACTTTGCTGCAGACATGTTTTTTAGGGTAGGCTCTAAATTTTGTGATTTTTATTTTACACTGCATAATTAATGATAATTTGATGATTGAGACTGTTTCATAATAATGATAATAATAACAACAACAATAACTTTATTTAAAAAGGGATTACAAGTTTAGCCTAGACTAATCTTCCACTGGGCCCACAAACAATGAAAGTATTAACAATGAACATGTAAAAACTACTAAACTAATAACATTTGACTAGAAATACTTATAACAATTATTAGTTAAACAATGACGCTAAGTCATACAGAAAAATGTTAACAATGCTTTAACATTATAAAAAATTATCTGAAATTTTAGGGTATGCAATTTTACCTTGTGGAAAAATGTTTGGAAGTGTGAGTGTTTAAGCACCTACAACTACACTTGTAATACATGTGACAAAGATGTAATATGTGTTTTTAATTGTAATGTTTTGCAGGTGTTAAATCTAATAAAGATAATTAAATTTAATAACTGTGAAATTTCTACTTAAGACTTTGTGATATTTCTACTTAAGACATTGCTGCAATTCTTTATATGGCAACTCTTACAAATATAGCTATCATCTTTATTAAAGCCACATTAAAAAAATTGATTTCAAATATGCCATGATGCATTTTGCAGAAACGGAATAAAAATAAAATAGCATTGTCAACCATTGTTAGAATTTCACAACCCTAAAAAATGGTTGAAGTAATTGTTTTACACTCAAGGACATTTTAAATAACTAAATGTTCATCATTCATTTATGCCACTTTTGTACCAGATTCATATTATACACTTGGAAATTAATTAAGCACCACACTTTTTTTTAACCAAGAATATTTCAGAAAAATTAATGATCTAAAACATGAATGTTATCTGAAAGATGAGAGTATTGAGTAACACAAACACAAATAATGATGCCAATGTTCAATATTTTAATTATGTTAATAACATCAGTTGAAAAGTACTGGTTTTGAAACAAATGAGAAGCCAAAATAACTCTGGATCTTCAAAGTTCTAATATAATTAATTGTCTATTTATGGTTTTAAAAGATTTTAATATGTTGATTATAATATCACAATGAGAACCCCAGTGTAAAACTTCAGTAGATAGTGGGAAGGTCATGTGACAGGATGGCATTTCTTATCCCTCATTTTATTGTCACAATGAGTCATTTGATTTGATCAAGAGATAACTGCAGACAAACCCGATACAATGCAGCCTCCAAACTGCTACATTCAGTATAGGTGGAACAATTACTTACACAATGTCCCATACATGTTCCAGTGGATATAAATTCAGATTTATGGCAGCAGTTACACCTTGGTTGAAAAAATGGTGTGCTTAATTAATGTCCAGCTGTATATTAATAGCAATAGTTCTTTTCTTTCACACTACAGTTGCATAACTGGGCTACTGGAAAGTTGCTTATTTCCGTTAGTGTGACTGTGCCCCCCTCTGCCCTCAATTGGTTAGTTGCTAGAAACATATTTTTTCAGTTGTTTTAATTCATTTCAAAGATTATAATTATGGAAAGTGTATATAAAATCATGAACTTTCTACAAATTACATAAGTTCAAAGTACAGATAAACCAAAAAAATTCTTAATCATAAAAACAAAGCATAAACATTTGCTTAAGTAAATTTTTCAAAAACTGATTTCGATTTGGGTTTTTGTTTCTCGATTATCATACTTAAGTGATAGAGTTTGAGCACGCTCATTTCCAGATCGGTAAGTGAATAACTGATGCAGCCAACAAAGATTTATTGTATGTGTTTTGACACATCAGTTAATACCTGAAAATATGTTTCTGGTCCCTTTAACAGAAAATTGTTTGTATAACCAAAATATTCTATGGAGTCTGTGAATAACATTCCAAGGACAGCTAGATTAAATCTTAATTGAATATAAATTACAAATACATAACAAATATACATACCTTCAGTTAATTTACAATATATTATAATTATCTTATTCCATTTGGTTGTGTTGATCATTAGATGATACACCAGCTGTTTGTTTATTTGAATATGAATTTCTGATAATAACATGACTATAATATGCATTTGATTGATGCAGTGATAAGACAAATTGTTTGTTAATACAGGATGGTGTACATGTTAGAAACTAGTTTAACAATTGAACCAGATGGTGTGGTGCACAGTTAATTGTTTTTTGTAATTTACCATAGAAACAACCTACATTGGACAAATAGTTCAGATTATTTCCAAGTTTAACCAATCGAGCTGGGCAAACAGCATATTTGAAATCAGCACCACTGAATTATGTTAAAAATACTGTTTGATTACTTTTAACACGAAAAGCCTTACGGTACAACACTTTTTTAAAGGCTCTTTTGAGAAAATTGGACTAGACTACAAGTGTGACCTTTAAAAGTAAAGTTTTGTTTAATGGTGTCACTAGAGAACATTGATTGTGTCAAAAACCAACAACATTTAATTATTAATTATAAAAATCAATCAATGTGCTCTAGTTACGTTGTTATATAAAACAAACTTTACATTTTCCACAATGATGTTCATTAATTTGTCCAGCATTTAACCAATGTTGTCATTGTCCATTATCTTTTTATTGCCTCCTAGAGTACTGATTAGATTGTTCTGAAAGTGTTTTTCTTTCATTTTGAATTATAGATGTTTTTGTTAAAAAAAATTAATTAAAATATGCCATAGAGTTTTGATTGCATAAATCTGAAACTTCATTTAGGGATGTTTTAAGCCTTATCTACAATCGAAAGTATTTTTTTTTTACATTTTGAATGTTTAATTTTTTATTAATAATTGAAGAGTTCAAATGCATAATTAAATAGCTGAGCCATGATTTTGATTTTGCAGTGGATCAAGATGAACACCTTAGCCTGTCCCTTCTTGACGAAGGTGCCGATGAGCAGTCTGCGCCAGTTTGCACCGCAGTTGCTCAGCTATGGAGCCAGTCATTGCCCAATCATGTCGCATGCAGCACAGTACTCATCTGTCGCACCGAGTGAAACATCCGAATCTCGGGAGAAAGAAGGTAAACAGTGTTGACATTTTAGAACATCAATAAAACTGTTACAGATTGGTTTTGAATAATAACAGATAAAAAAAACCTGTTTCTAACATTGAACACATTGGATCGAGACAGTGACAAAGTCCCTGACTATTTTTGAACATCGAGACTTTCATATGCAATTTTTAATGCATGAATAATGGGTTGTCAGAGACTTTCAGTTGTCTCGGTTCATGCATAAGACCCATGGGCTCTATCTTTTACTGGCCTAACTCGAGGATCAAACATAATGAAATGTAGTCATGCCATTTATTTGTATACCATTGTCATGTTGTTCATTTTCAAGATGCCTTGTGCAAAGATATTGTCCATCTTTAAGTATCAATTTAAATGTTTTAGAGTATTTTCTCATCCTAAATTTCTTGAATTCACAGCCTAATTGTAGTAGAGTGGGAGCGGGATGCAGCTCGGTAGCATGCCCACCTTTTGGTCGTCGGATCGATCCTTCTCAGTGGACCCATCTGGAGATTGGGCCATTTTCCATTACAATCAGTGCTCCACAATTGGTTCATCAAAGGCCATGGTATGTGCTATCCTGTTTGTGGGAAAGTGCATATAAAAGATCCCTTGCTGTATATAAAAAAAAAACCTATGTGGCAGCAGCAGGTTTTCTCTGAAATGTGTAAAAATTACCATATGAGTGGCATCTAATAGCCAATGATAAGATAAAAATCAGTGTGCTGTAGTGGCGTCGTTAAATAAAACAAACGTTATTTTCACATGATGAATTACTTTCTACACTAAGTAAAGTGATTGTGATTTAGCTAATCCTGTTCCTATTTAGTGATTTCCCATCAAATCTAGGTTGTCCTGCATTTCCTATGACACCCTTGTGTAGAGTGTATATAGCAGTGAGAATCAACACAATGTTATTTAACTGGGAACACCGTAATTCTATGTGTATCATTGGATTATTTCTGCTATTAATTGCAATGGACTGTAGATACCAGGGGTGCACAAATTAAAATTCTACCTAACCCATTAATGGGTTACACAAAAAATATTTGCGTAACCCTTTTTGTTTTGCATAACCCTTTTTATTGGCGTAACCCTTTTTTTTAAATAATTAAATTTATTATACGCCAGAAGACGTTTGAATATCAATCTAGATTATGTGGCAATGCAGCAATACTGAACGGGAAAGAATTTTTTTTTTTTTAAATTCACGCGAACGTGAAATGGGGTACGCAGGACAATTTTGCGCGACCCTCATGTGAACGAAACGGTCGTTCGCACATTTTGTGCACCCCTGGATACATGTAGACGGGAATGGAATAAATGTAGTCAAACCTGTCTCAATAAGCCATCAATGGAATAAGTTACTCCATTTCTGTAACAAAAAGTTAATACAGGTTATATTATACTAAATAAGTTCGAAAACAGGTGGCTGCTTGAGCAAGTTTGACTCTGTTTTTGGGAAACAAAATGTACTGTTATACAGTATAGTGTTAAATAAATATTTATAAAATTAATAATGCTGTCAAATAGGTAAGCAATAAGAGAATATTTTTTTTGCAAACCTTGACAGCGGTGCTATGGTATTTGTTACTTTTTATTATAAAAATAAATTATGCTTTGTGTATCAAACAAAAATAGAATTAAATTTAAAAAAAAACATGCAACTTTATTTGTTTGGCGTTTTGGGGGCATTTTTTTCTTTCTTTTTTCATTTTTTTGTTTGTTTTTGTTTACATTTTTATTATTAGTTTGGGAGAGGCTGGGTGCCATTAAATAAATATCAAGAGTTGTTTCCTCTTGATCATATTATCATCTATATGTATGTATGCTATTTATGTATGTATTAACAAAACTACCATATTCTGACTTATTAATAACTTAAATTATATTATTAATTTGTTTGCTTGTATTTTTACAGCTGTCAGCTCTAAGTGTCCTTTCCTAACTAAGGATGTGTCCACCCCACCGGTCAGCCCTGATGTCCAGCAAGACAGCATCAGTGTTCCAAAAGCTGGTAGGATATGTTGTAAATCTTTCTTGTATATCCTCGATTTCAGTAGTAGCTCTACAACCCACCAAATTGACCAATGGTGAATTTTAAACATCTATTTACAAATTTTATTAATTCAACAAAATCAATTTCTTGTAATAATACTAATAGCCATTTTAGTTAAGAATGTTTTGGATATTTTTTTACATTTGGTAGTTTATTGTTGTTATTTGAGTTCTTTTTGTATTATTATGCATTTTGTTGCCTTTTCAAACCAGCGTTTAAGGTTTTATTCCTCACCAAACCTTGAACATTTATTTCCTAGGGTTCCTGTTGGAAAAGATTTATCTTTTTTGAAAGAGATCCGACTATGAACATTTTTAAATTGCTGTTAAGGTTTTAAATGTATTTTTGGCATGCTTTTCATGCTATATTTTAAATATTTTTAATATCATGTAATTAAATTGATCAATGTTTAATCGTTGCAAATAGGTGAAAGATTCTCACAGCGATGTTAAACTAAATATTCACTCACTCAATATTATGCATTTGATTAACGAGTACATCACTATTAAATATACTAACCAAACATATGTCAAGATCTGTATATTTGATTCTAGTGGATGTCCAATAGCCGCTGATAAGATAAAAATCAATGTGCTCTAGAGGCGTCGTTAAACAAAACAAACTTTACTTTGGTTCTAGTGAGCCCCATTCAACAGGAGGAGTCACCCGCCATGGAGTTGACTGAGAAGGTCGAGTCAAAGACGTCTGGCGGCTTCCTGTCTGGTTTGAACATGGATTCTGCCTTCAAGTCGTTCAAGGGAACCGGCGGACCACCAACTGGAGGTGACTTCATGGTTATAGACATTGGAATTTAACATGTTTTTAGATTCCCAGTTGAATTATTTTTATTACATTCAATCCTTAACACGTTTCTACCTGATTTTTATTGATAATGTATGGTCCTATTCAAACTGGATGAATTTTAATCATGTTTTTTTAGATTGCCAGTTTAATAGATTTTTAATTATATTCAATCCTTAATATATGTTTCTACCTGAATTTTATTGATAATAATGTATGGTCCTATTCAAACTGGTTGAATTTTCATATCTCAACTAGAATATTTTCTGACGTACTGAATTTTTTTTTTTCACATTATAGCTTTGTTGTGTTTGGTATTGCTAAATTTCACCTGGAGTACTAAATCTTTCTGTTTTGTTAACATTAAATTAATATGTTTTTTTTGTTTTTTTACAGAACCACCAAACATGTTCTTCAATTATGACCGGTTTTTCTCGTCCCAAGTTGATAAAAAGAAGCAGGACCATACATACCGCATCTTCAAGAAGGTGATGAGAAATGCATCAACATTTCCATATGCCAAGGAGCATTCCGATGGGACCAAGGACATCACAATTTGGTGCAGTAACGACTACATGGGAATGAGTTACCACCCAGAAGTCAGACAGGCAGTCAGGTATGAAACATGTTTCTATATTTATGACATTTAGCCTATTTTCTGTTCTCCAGTCTCCGTGGCCAAGTGGTTAAGCTATCGGGCTTAATGCTGGTAGGTACTGAGATCGAATCTCAGTCGAGGCATGGTATTTTTAACTTCGGTACCGACTCCAACCCAGAGTGAGTGCTCCGCAAGGCTCAGTGGGTAGGTGTTTCAACTTGCACCGACCAGTGGTTCCATAACTGGTTTAACAA
>JAUTWP010011233.1:0-13933 GCA_033042655.1 Cyathermia naticoides
ACCTCTAGAATATCTCTGTTGATACCTTCATTGGTTCCATTAATATCAAAATTTTTCACAAAATAATCACGCATTGATTTCATCGTAAATAAGACTCTCTCTTTTGTATTGAGCACTTTTATTGAAGTCATTTTTCTAAACGCCTCTTTATAGTATGCCGCATCTTTTTTTACTTCTTTGGTACCTCCACCGCAACCAATCAGTAGTAGGGAAGCTATGAGTGCACCTAGTAACTTTTTCATTTTATCTCCTTTGTATGATTTTATAGAGTTATTATGACAGAAGAGTGTCATGAAGTGTCATGAAAAGTATATTCATTATCTTTTTTGTATAAAGATATCCATGGGGAAGAGTAGAATAGAGATCTATTGGTAATCCTCCTTTTGTATTTTCTTTAAAAATACTGTAGGCTTACTCTCGTCATACAAAGGAAAATGCTTATTTTGTACCCCATAGTAATCTATACCATTCACTGGTCTAAGCTGTAAAAACTTAAACATCTCTGCTTGTTTTGACATAATAAATCCTTTTATATGAGGAGGTAAACTTAATCTATCTACCTCTTTTATTTTTTATTTCACGGTAGCCTCGCATCGATAAATCTAGCAAACTCTGCTCTTTCTGTCTGCATCTCAATAAAATCGTTTGTATCATCATTTGGTCCAATTTCATAATGTATCTTCTTATCTTTTGGCCAAGGAATTATTAGCCATACATAAGGAGGTGGAGTGGCCGATAGATAAGGATCTTTATCATTCTCTATATCTACATCATTATTGTCTTCCATACTTTTTTCAAGTGAAGCTTGATTATGACTAAACCAATCTTCTACATCTGCTTCTTTACACTCTGTACAGACTGTTTTAATGGCAGATTTAAGTTTAGCATCCATATGTTTTTCTGGATTCTCTTTAACTTTCATACTTGCCATCAAGATAGGTGTATCGTCTTTGATTGTAAAATTCTCAACACCATCTATACTCTTCTCAATATCACTTTTAAAAAGTTCTATAATATCTCTATTGATTCCTTCATTTGTGCCGTTTACATCAAAATTCTGCAAAAAGCTGTCACGTAAAGACTTCATCGTGAATAGCACTCTCTTGTCCGTATTGAGTGCTTTGATAGACGTTGCTTTTCTAAATTCTTCTTTATAGTAAGCCTCTCTATCTGCATCTTTGGCGCTTCCGCCACCGCAACCAATCAATAGCAGGGAAGCTATGATCGAACCTAGTAACTTTTTCATTTTTACTCCTTTGGTATTGTTTTGATAGAAAGATTATGACTGAATAGTGTCATGAAGTGTCATGGTGTAAAAGAGGGAGTTATTTCAGGCGATATCCTATGCCATAGACGCTACAGATGCAGCTCTCAGGGAGTTTTTTGCGTAGTAGGCTGACTTGGTTTTTGACTGAGCCTATGGAGATCTCTTGATCAAAGGAGTCTTCCCAGAGGGTCACCATGATATCTTCGTAGGTGACGACTTGACCTTTGTGGAGGATGAGGAGTTTGAGGAGGAGATGGCTTTTTTCTGAGAGATCTATATGTTGACCGTGTATGGTGAGCCTCTCGTTTTGTGTGTCCCAGAGGCATCCTTTGGTGAGATTGACAAATCTGGAGGGGTTCTGGGAGAGTTCTTCTGCGAGGAGTTGCATGGTAGCTTTGAACTCTCTGGGGGTGACAGGTTTGATGAGGTATTTGGTGAGTTTGAGTTCTGTAGCTTTGAGGAGTTTTTCTTGTTCTGTGTGTGCGGTGAGCATGATGATCTTGACATGTTGGTCATACTGGCGTATCTCCTTAGCGACAGAGAGCCCGTCTATATAGGGTAGGGTGATATCAAGCAGGAGTACATCAGGGTGGTATTTTTCATAGAGTTCTAGTGCCTGTGCACCATCTTTTGCCGTATACACGGTACCAAAAAATTCTTCTAAATACTCTACAATATTGGCTTGTATCTCAGGCTCATCTTCTACGTAGAGAATCGTACTCTCTTTGAGTATCTCCAGCATATTAAACTCCTTTGGACACAGTATATAGCAAAAGTGTCATGAACTGTCATCTGGAGTATGTGGGATTTTAAGTATAAAGCAAGCACCTGTCTCTGTATTGGCAGCTGCGATCTCTCCTCCCATATTGTGCTCGATAATAATTTTGGAGATATAGAGCCCTAGTCCTGTGCCTCCTGATTGATCTTTTGTGGTGTAGTAGGGGTTAAATATCTTGTCACTGTGTTCACTGGCTATGCCCCCTGCATTGTCCTCTACCGTGATCTGGATGTTATGCGCATCTATGGCAGTATGGATGAGGATGCTTTTGTCAATGATCTCTCTTTGCACGAGTGCTTCTTTGGCATTGTTGAGTAGGATGATGAGTACCTGTATAAACTCATTTTTATAGTTATACATACTTGTCTTCTTGGTGATCTCTACAGTGACGTTGATCTCCTTGAGTGTGTTCTCCATGAGTTTAAGCACTTCACGTGTGACTGTGTATAGGTTGAACTCCTGCTTTTCTTTGTTGTGTTTGAATAGTCCTCTAAAGTCTTCTATGGTTTGAGACATATGGGTCGTTAGATCAGAGAGCTCATCTACCTTGTGCCCTAGATACACTTTATGATCACCTTCAGAAACACGGTCAATATTGAGTAGAATGGCATTGATATTCATCAGAGGTTGGCGCCACTGGTGGGCGATAGAGTCTATCATCTCTCCCATGCTTGCCATACGGCATTGACGTAGTAACATCTGTTCCTGAGCGAGTCGCTTGTCAAACTCCTCTTCTACTCTGAATTCTAGCTTTTCATTGAGGTACTTAAGATCAGTTGTTTTGGTATCTACCTCTTTCTGCAGAGTCTGTGTGTAGCGCATCAAGCGGAGTTTTTCTGCCTCTTTGACCTGTTCATAGGTGTACATCACGAAGGTTGTGATAAAGAATGCAGCGATCAGTGTAACATACTCAGCCAGTGTATAGGTATAGCCTGTTGTCACAAGATAGAGGATGAAGAGGCATACAGAGATAAACATGATCATGCCCCCTGTTCTGTTCAGAAAGAAAAAAATCAGGATAGGCGCAGAGATGACCCAGAGGATATTAAGATGGTTTTGTGGTACATAAAAGAATATAATGGCAGTATAGGTAAAGAAAAAGATCATGAACAAGATAGAGTAGCTGTGATAGAAGGTTTTGTCATATTTGAGCCGGAAGAAGCCACCTACAAGGAAGAGTCCCAAAAAAAGCTGACTGGCTCCGACGATAAGATTCCCTTCACTCAGCCTAAAAAAAGAAAAAGAAAGCACTCCTAATCCAAAGAAAAAAGAGATGATAAGAATCGCAAAAATCTGGTATCTGAGTATCCATTCTGTATTATCAAACTGTTCTGATGATGAGAAAAACTGTATAACCTTTTGAAAGACCATCTATTTACCTTATTACAAATAATTATGATTTAAAAATATTTTTTTTAATATATCAAAATAGTTTTAAATAAACGCTAAAAAAGGGAATTTGTCTCCATTGTTTAGGCAGGCAGAAACCATTTTGCAGTATAATCCTTGTAATAAATTCCACAAAAGTATTGCCGTGAATATAATCAATGACTTTTTTTACACAGCTTGGAGCAGCGAGCCGGTTTGTGCTGTTCCCATTGCTTGCTCTGATGATTTTCTTGATGGGCTCTTGGAGGAGGTGTATGATGGTTTCTGTGACAGAGCAGCCATGATGCTCTCGATCTCAGCTTCCAACAGAGGGCAGTTTTTGCAGATAGCATCCTTGCGGGAGAGTTTGGTATTTTTTTCGGAATACCCGAATCAGAAGCATGAAAGTGTAGCAGAGATCTCTGCTACACAGTGCCGACTGCTCTCCTACCTGATCAACAGAGGTGATCCGATACTGAACAAAGCGATAGGGCAGAGGATCGACAAACTCCGAAAGGGTGGTGTCATAGGGTATGACACAGCAAGAAAGCTCATCTCCATTCTGACACTGGTGCAGGAGAGAAAAAGAACAGAAACGAATATCGTAGAGCTGGTGGAAACAGCAGGGGTCGGTACTGATGCTGTTCTAACATCCCAAGTGATAGAGCATGTGGTTGAACTATTGAAAAAAGCAGTAGAGATGCCTCAGCTTAGAGAGCGGGTGGAGAAGGTACCAGAGAAGATCAAGGTACAGAAGTTCTCTATTGGTGTTACGGGTGTGATGAATGCAGGTAAATCCACAATGCTCAATGCCTTGCTCGGTAAAGAGATTTTGGGAACGGCGGTTGTGCCCGAAACAGCCAACCTTACTGTTATCAAGTATGCATCCAAGCCTAAAGCCAAGGTGTACTTCTGGAATGAGAATGAGTGGAGGCAGATAGAGCGCAGTGCAGAGGTATTGATACCTATGCAGCGGTTTGTAGAGGAGACGAGAGCGCATTTTGGCTCAGCACTGTCAACATACATCACACCGGAAGGAAGAGGAGAGGAGATTGCGGTACAGGCACTTCCTTCTTACACTTCTGCAGCATACTCTGAGGGGCGATGCAATCTGGTCAAAAGTGTGGAACTCTTCAGTGATTTGGCATTTGTGCAAGGAGGTGTTGAGATCGTGGATACTCCCGGGCTGGATGATCCTGTCATACAGAGGGAGGAGATCACCAAGTCTTATTTGGCAGAATGTGACCTACTCTGTCATCTGATGAATGTGGGGCAGGCTGCAACACAGAAGGATGTGCTGTTTATCATTGAGTCTCTGCTGTATCGCAATGTGGCACAGCTTTTGGTGGTGATCACACGGATAGATACTGTGAGCGAAGAGGAGCTTGCCGAGGTCATCGCCTATACCAAATCCAGTATCAAAGCCAGGCTGGAAGCATTGGATCAGGGAGAGAGATTTGATGCGCTGGTTGCACGTATTGTGTTCATACCTATTTCTGGAAAAATGGCACTACTACATCGTACAGGGCATGCGGCGGAAGCACTGTCACAGGGGTATGATCTGGATAAAAGCGGTATTGTAAAGATCGAAGCGTATCTTGCAGAGGTATTGTTCGGAGAGAATGCACCCAAAGTGAAGCTGATGATGGAAGCATCCGGAAAGGAACTTCTACATATCATCCGAAGTCAGGAGAAGGCATACCGTCAGGAGAAGGTACTCTTGAGTAAAAGTGCAGAAGAGATTGAGGTAGCCTATGCGCGCTATCAGGAGGAACAGAAGCAGTCTCAAAAAGAAGCAGAGAGGTTGCATCAGGAGATTGTACTTGGCAGAAGTGAACTTGAGAGCTATTTTGTGGTACTGCAAAAAGGTGCCAGTGAGAAATTCCGCACCCTTCAAGCGGTGTTGGCGAGACGTATCATGGACGATGTGCGCTACAGTCTGAGAAAAGAGAAGAAAAAACCAGCCTCCCACCGTATCGACACAATGATCAGTACGGGGCTGCAGGATGGTTTGATCGATTTGCTACGTGACTACCGCTATGGCTTCCAGAAACGTATGGAGGAAGTACTAGAAAGAATGGACAGAGAGTTTGAGGCTTTTTCGGAAACACTGGAAGTGGAAGCACAGGAGAATGCCAAGGCACTTTTTGACAAATACTTTGATCTACTTTTACTGACAGACTCTCATATAGTGCTTACCACACAGGTCACCCATGCCATTACCAAGTATTCCAAAAAGGAAATAGAGGAGATGGACAGAGAGGTACAGCAGGCGCTATCAGAGGCGCTTGGCATACTCGAAGAAAAGTTTCTGGCACGTGTATCCGTACTAAACAGCGATCTGTTACAGTCATTTGAAATGCGCCATGAGATACCGTTGCTTAGGGCATCTCAGGAGAACGAATCTCAGGGAACTGTATTGAAAAATGCACTAAAGACAGCACATGAAAGCAAGTTTGATACGCAGAAGAGGATAGCACAGATAGAGAAGCAGTTACTACTGCTTGCTCAGTCGGAGAAGCATTTGGGAGCAGAGGAGCAGAGATGACAGTACTAGATCAATTTATCACGGATTACCATGAGCAATTTTCTGTACCTTCTCCTCAGTTTGATACCACACTTTCAGGATGGGTAGAAAAGAGCAGTCATCTGCTGCTGGATGAGAAATTCTCTCCTCCTCCTGAGCTCAGAGAGAGGCTGACTCAGCTTCAGGCACGTACCAAAGAGCCTATGAAAGTAGCGATCACGGGGCAGTTTTCCAGCGGAAAGTCTACCTTTCTCAATGCATTGTTGTCCAAAAATGTACTTCCCACGGGTATTACACCGGTGACCTCCAAGGTCAACTATATACGTTACGGTGAAAATTTCAAAATGCGTATCCACTACAAAGATGGTCGGGATGAATATCAGGGGATTGAGCATATTGCACGCTTCACAGATCAGCGTACCGAAGTGGAAGAGATCGCCTACTTGACACTTTATGCACCGTTGGAACTACTCAAAGAGATCACTTTCGTAGATACACCGGGGCTTAATTCCCAAGAAGAGAGAGATACGACAGAGACACAAAAAGTACTCAGAGAGGTGGATGGGATCATCTGGCTCTCCTTGATAGACAATGCAGGCAAACTCAGCGAGGCCAAAACACTGGAGAAGTACCTGGATCAGTATCAGGAGAAATCCCTCTGCGTGTTGAACCAGAAAGACAAATTTACAGCAGCACAGGTCGTACAGAGTGTGGAGTATATCAAAGAGCATTTTTCCTCGTTTTTCTCTGAGGTAGTGCCTATCTCTGCCAAACAGGCACTGCGTGCCAGAAGCCATGACAAAGCTCAGATACTTGAGGAGAGTAAGGAAGCGTTTCTAGCTACGCTGGGTGAAAAGATCAGCAGGGCAGAACCGGTGGATATCCAGTCAGGTTATGAAAGCTACCGTAAAAAAGTCGAAGAGATACGTTCCGGTGACCTCTCACAAAATGAGGTACTGCTCGAAGCCTCCAATATACAAAGTGTCCTCTCCTTTATAGAAACCGAGATCAGACCGGTTGCTGACTCTGCCAAGGTGTTCTCTATTAAGAAAGAAGTGGTGCACATCTGTACAGAGATCATCAAGCAACATCAGCTTTTTTTGCGTATTTATGATGAACTGGCTATTGAATTGGAGGCATTTGAACAGGAAGCAGAAGAAGCATTTGCGAACCTGAAGCAACAGTTTGGCAAAAAGCTTCAGGATGCCTATGCCCAGATCGAAGAGATGATAGCTGTCATTTCCGAAGATATCTATACCCATATCCATACGGTGGATCGCAAACGGTATGTTTCCAAAAAGAGTGGCATTCTCAAAAAAGAGACACGGTATGAAGCCGTGCCTTACCAGAGTGCCAAAATAGATGCGGACCGGGTATACAAACACCTCTTCTACGAAGATGATATTGTTGGGAAGCGGTTCAAGAAATATGTCAGAGGACTCAAAGAGATCCAGCACGAGGTCAATCAGCACAATGCAGAGGTCTACGAGATGCTCAAAAAGCGGATACGCCAATGGCAGAGCCCCTATGAGCTGTTACGTAAACAAAACCCGATACACTCCTATATCGAGTTTGCCAATATCCGAAAGTTTGCCTCCAAGGCCTATGAACATATACTTAAGCCTTTTTCCGATGAGATTCATACCTCCTATGCCCAGATCAGTTCAGAGTTCAACCACTTGAGCTCTGCGATACGCTTCAACTATCAAAATGCCACACAGGTGAGTATCGCCTTTTTGGAGCAGAAGATCGAGCAGTCGGTAACACTGTATGAACAGAACCCTGCACGCTTCACACTCTATACGCCCAAGCTTCATGAGATCAAGGAGCGACTGGGGAGTAACTTCCATCTCTATGAGCTGCAGAACATGATGCAGGGACATACAACCTTTTTGAGCAAAAATTATGATACACTCATGCGAGAATTTAAAGCGATCAAGCAGGAGCGGGAGTCCTTCATACAGCAGAGAAAAGCGCGGCATGAAAAGACGATCGCCATACTTGAGGCACATATCAAGGAACTGGCATAGATGTTAAAAAGTTTTTTCGGGGTAAAAGAATGGGCCTTGTGGGCATGGGGTGGTGCACTTTTGTTGACTGCTATGATATGGACACAGGTAGAGCTGACGGTCAAGCTCAATGAGTGGTACGGCAGATTTTACAATATCCTGCAGAAGGCAGAGGATATCGATGCTTTCTGGAAGAGTATGCAAGAGTTTGCCTACATCGCTTTGTCACTGATCGCACTGGCAGTGGCGATCTACTATTTTACCCAGCACTATGCATTTCGCTGGCGCGAGGCGATCACCTACTATTATCTGCCGCTCTGGGAGTCCAATGACGGTAATATTGAAGGCTCTTCCCAGCGTATCCAGGAAGATACCTACAGCTTCTCCCGCAGTCTGGAGAGTTTGGGGCTGGGGATGTTCCGTGCGATCCTTACCCTGATCGCTTTTATCCCTATCCTTTGGGAGCTCTCCAAAAAGATCACGATACCCTGGCTTCAGGTATACGAGGGTTCACTTGTCTGGATCGCACTGATGACTTCACTGGGAGGAATGCTTGCCTCCTATCTGGTAGGGATCAAACTACCGGGGTTGGAGTACGAGAACCAAAAGGTAGAGGCAGCCTACCGCAAGAAGCTGGTTTATGGAGAGGACGAGAGTGTACACAGGGATCTGCCTACACTTTTCGAGCTCTTTACTGGTCTGCGTCGAAACTACTTTCGGATGTTCAACCACTATTCGTATTTTACCCTCTGGTCTGCGATGTATGGACAGGTGATGATCATCGTACCGTATCTACTGATGGGGCCTTCGCTTTTCGCTGGTGTGGTAGCACTGGGAGTTGTCACACAGACAGGTAATGCCTTTGGCAAGGTCAATGACAGCTTCTCCTACCTCATAGACCACTGGACAGAGATCACAAAGTTTATCTCTGTGATCAAGCGTTTGAGGGAGTTTGAAGGACATTTAATCCCTGTTGAAAAGTAGAGAGTGGTGTATATGGATACGCTGAGATGAATGTTGTCCTCATCACAGATATCTTTGGATTCTGCGAGTCATTGGATGAGCTGATCCTAATCTTAAAGAGACAGAGTATTGCAGTAACTGTCATTGACCCCTATCAAAGAGTACGCCACTCTTTTGGTAATGAGAAAGAAGCCTATGGTATGTTTGTAGAGAAGTGTGGACATGACGTATACTTCTCAAGAGCCCAAAGTATACTCTCCAAAGTAAAGCCTAGCGTGCTTATCGGTTTTAGTGCGGGAGCTAATGTAGTCTGGAGGTTATCTTCTCGTGAAGGGATCTATACTCAGAGAGCACTCTGCTTCTATCCTACACAAATAAGACATTATCAAGATTTACAGCCTACCATGCAGACGCATGTGATCTTTCCTCTCGATGAGCATACATTTGATGTAGATATCCTAAGCAAAAAGATAAAAGAGTACCCGAATGTTAAAACAGAGATTACCATATGGGAGCATGGATTTATGAACAAGAGAGATGCCGCCTATACCGAAGAGGCACAGCGATGGGGACTGAATGTGATAGCAGAAGAGATCAGACATAGCGGCATGCCATAGCATTTTCATTTTCAACTCATTTTCATTTGTAATAATCCTCCTGTATTAATAAAACACAAGGAAAATGTTATGAAAAAAATTGCAATGGCTATACTCTTTGCTGGAAGCACGCTGTTGATGGCTGATGGCGCCGCTCTTTTTGTCAAGTGCGCAGGATGTCATGGAAAAGATGGACAGACCAAAGCATTAGGAAAAGCCGAAGAGATTGCAGGCAAACCTGTTGCAGAGCTGATTAGGGATATAGAAGGCTACAAAGCTGGCACACAAGATGAGCATGGCATGGGTAAGCTTATGAATGCTCAGGTCAAGGCATACTCTGCTGAAGACATTAAAGCAGTCGCTGAATATATCCATGGTCTAAAATAGTCTATACTACACGAGTGCTGTTTGTGAAGTACTCGTGTAATGCCCTCCCTCTTATGTCTAATATATCCCTAGGTATATCTAGAAAATTTCATTTTCATTTCATATAACTATCCTATACTTCTATCAAAAAAGGCTAAAGTTGAAAAAAAAAATAGTGATAAGTATGATTGTATTGTTTGGATTGATACAGTTGATCCCCTATGGGAAAGCGCATAAAAACCTAGCAGTAGAGGGCATAGTGAAATGGGATAACCCTGAAACCAAAGCACTGTTTCAAAGAGCATGTGCAGACTGCCATAGTCATACTACCAAGTGGCCGTCATACAGCCGTATCGCACCAGTCTCTTGGTTGGTGACCCATGATGTAGAGGAGGGTAGAGAGAAGTTCAATATCTCTATGTGGGGAGTGCAAAAACGCAACAAAGGTGAGGACGCAGCAGAGGAGCTAGAGGAGAACGAGATGCCTCCAGCCATCTACACACTCATGCACCCAGAAGCCAGACTCGGTGAGCATGACAAGCAGAAGCTTATCAGTGGGCTTAAAGCAACATTTGGAGAAGATTAATCCTATATATAAAGGTATAGCATGAAACTACTGATCATCGAAGATGACAAAGCGATTGTTACGTTCCTCAAGCGAGGACTCTGTGAAGATGGTCATGTAGTGGACAGTGCAGATAATGGAGCAGATGGAGAGTATCTCGCAGCACTCTATCACTATGATGTGATTGTCCTCGACTGGATGCTCCCTGAAAAGAGTGGTATAGAGGTGCTGGAGACCCTCAGAGACAAGGGGATAAAGACACCTGTCATCATGCTCACTGCCAAAGGGGAGCTAGAGAACAGGATCACTGGACTCAATATTGGTGCAGATGATTACCTAACTAAGCCTTTTGCCTATGCAGAGCTTTTAGCTAGGATCGAGGCACTGCATCGCAGGGTAGTTTCTGATGGGAGCAATACGGTCTCTTGTGGTAATCTTGTGATCGATACGTATGCTAAAACCGTCATGCAAAAGCATCTGTTGATCGAATGTACCAAGAAAGAGTATGAACTACTGCTATTTCTCATCAACCATCGCAATGCCATTGTCTCAAGCAGTATGATCGAAGAGCAGCTTTGGAGTCAAGAGTCCTTTATCAACAGCAATGTCATTCAAGTAACAATTTACACTATCCGAAAAAAATTCGGAAAGTCACTCATCAAAAGTTATAGGGGACTAGGATATAAAATTGAAGCGTAAACGGATCAAGAAAGAGGTACTGCTGTGGTTTGGTGGGATTCTTTTTGTGATCCTTTTTTTGTTTGGTTTGACGTTTTACTACTTCCTGAGACAGAGCGTATCACAGTCCCTTTTAGATGGGCTACATGCCAAAGCTGTGCATATCCAAAAACATATTTTATCAGACATGCCAACAGATACGGTTGATAACAGCCCCACAATCTATGAGTATGCTGTGGTGTACAAAGAGAAGGTAGTTTATCATTCCGCACATTTTCAAATGAAATATCTCAAAAAGACGGGGGATGGTGAAAAACTATTTTTTGTCGATAATACCGATTATCGTGATGCTGTATATGTTATGGAGGTAGAGAAACCAATTGAAGCGTATATTGTCGTAGTTGCAGATCTCATTAGTGACAAGTCAGAGGATTTTATGGAGCGGCTTTTGGTTATATTGCCTGTGCTATTTATTCTTCTGCTTTGGATAGTGTATCGGGTAGTCAATCAGGTTTTATATCCAATCAAAACATTGTCAGAGGAGGTAGAGCATATTGATGTACATCGGCTGCAACCTCTCTCTAATAAAGCGATTGAATATGAAGAGACTTGGACACTCAAGCAGGCCTTTGGTCGTATGATAGAGAGGTTGCAAGATGGGGTATCAAAGCTCAGTCGTTTCAATCACGATGTCTCTCATGAATTGCGTACACCACTCACCGTCATTCGTGGTGAGATCGAGACAGTACTACGCCATCCCAGAAGTGAAGCGTATTACCGTGAAAGCATGGAAACTATTCTCTACGAAACCACACAGATCGAGGCTATTGTGGAGAACCTGCTGTTGTTATCCAAATATAGCAAGGAGACCTTCGTGCAAAGCTGCGAGGAGGTAGATCTCTCTGAGATACTTTTGGAAGCGGCAGAGCGACTGGATACGAAGCTTCAAGAGCAGGGCATCACTTTGGATATACAGCGACTTGAATCTATCTCTCTTCGCTGCAACAAGCAGTTGATAGGCACCGTATTTTCGAACCTGATCGATAATGCCATCAAATACTCTCCCGCGTACTCCCAGATCCAACTCTCCTTATATAAAGAAAAGCAAAAAATCTCTTTTGTATTGGTGGATCATGGTATAGGTATACCTACAGAGGAACTGGAAAAGATTACAGAACGTTTCTACCGTGTAGACCAGTCACGCACGCGCCAAACCAAAGGTTTTGGCTTGGGGCTTTCCATTGTTAAAAATATTTTAGATCTGCACCACGCAGTACTCACTATCGATTCCAAACTCCATCAAGGCACTACTGTCAAGATCCAGTTCTGATATTTCATTTTCACATCATTTTCAGAGGCTAGAATACTATTATCTATGCAAAGGAGTGAATGATGAAGATGAAATATATTGTATGGGCTATGTTACTGTGCTATACGCCTTTTGTAGTTGGATGTGGTGGGGGATCTACATCAGGAGATGTATATGGAGAGAATGACCATGGTGATGACAATAAAAATGGAGAGGGTGATGAGGAAAATGGCGGGAGCAATGGTGGTGGTGCAGGAGGAACAGGTAATAGTACCTATATGCTCAGTGCTTGGAATGATCTGGGTATGCACTGTATGGATGGGAATGATTTCTCTGTCTTTTCTGTGCTGCCTCCTTACAACAATCTTCATGCACAGATCAAAGACAAGAGTGGAGATTTGGTCACTTCTGGTGTGACAGTGACATTTGAAGCCATACAGGGTACGGATGGCAAGTGGAATACCACTAGCAGTGACAAGACTAATTTTTGGAACTATAGCAAGAAGCTCTTGGGAGCCACGCTGGCTACGGATACAGGTCTCAAAGGGGTGAAAACACCCAGTAAAACCCCACAACAGATGCATTTTAATCCCACGCATCAGTGGTGGGAAGCGGAGGGTATTCCTATGACCCCCTACAATGATGATGGTTCCAAAAATTACTATCCTCTTGTCAAGGTCATAGCCAAAGATAGCAGCGGCAAAATAGTAGCAGAGGTCAAGACAGTACTGCCCGTGAGTGATGAGATGGATTGTAAGCGCTGTCATGAGAGCAGTGCTCCTTCCAATGCTGCCAAACCTAATCGTGGCTGGGTCAACAATGCAGACCCAGAAAAAGATTATAAATTCAATATTCTCAGGCTGCACGATCAGGAGCATTCCAATGCTGTTGGCAAATACATCACACAGCTCAAAGCCAAAGGCTATGATTACAATACCAATGGATTGGAAGCGACAGCTACAGCGGGTACACCGATACAGTGTGCAGCATGCCATAAAACCAATGCACTACCCAATGTAGGTATCCAGATTAAACCCTTTACACAGGCGATCCATGACAAACATGCAGATGTGATTGATCCACTCAATGGACTGCCTCTGAATGATATCAATAACCGTAATGCCTGCTACACCTGCCATCCAGGTGCACAGACAGAGTGCCTTAGAGGTGCGATGGGGGATGCCAAAGATGCCAATGGCAATCTGGCGATGCAGTGTCAAAGCTGTCATGGGGATATGAAGGCAGTGGGAAGCAAACATCGAGAAGGCTGGTTGGATGAGCCAAACTGTCAAGCCTGTCACCACGATAGCAAGCAGGAGACCTCTGCGATAGATCCTACGACCAACACACTGCGTCATGTGATCGATACACGTTTTGCAACCAATATGAATACCCCAGCCACAGGCAAGAGCCTCTACCGCTATTCAAAAGGACATGGTGATTTGCAGTGTGAAGCCTGCCATGGAGCTACTCATGCAATTTACCCTGCGCACAATGCAGATAATCT
>JAUTWP010011344.1:0-13921 GCA_033042655.1 Cyathermia naticoides
ATGTTTTAATGCCTTCTTAAGTAAGTCTTATACCATCTCAAGTATGTTTTAATGCCTTCTTAAGTAAGTCTTATACCATCTCAAGTATGTTTTAATGCCTTCTTAAGTAAGTCTTATACCATCTCAAGTATGTTTTAATGCCTTCTTAAGTAAGTCTTATACCATCTCAAGTATGTTTTAATGCCTTCTTAAGTAAGTCTTATACCTTCTCATGTATGTTTTAATGCCTTCTTAAGTAAGTCTTATACCTTCTCAAGTCTTCACACCTTTCCCAAGTTGGTATCTAAGTGTTTAGTTCAGTGTTAAGAATTAGTGTTTAGTTTCATATGAAATTATAATTACTAGGTCAATGAAACTTTGCTCCTAATCACATCTGTAAACAAAACAATTCTTTGCAGTATTCAAACAACATTTCTGTCCTTTTCACTACCATCAACTCTTTATTAATGAAGTTATTTTTATATGTTTTCTAAACTTTTCTTTGATTTGGATGTCATTTATTTGTGTTTTGTTTACAGGTATGTCTCTGATGTGGGAATCAGTGGTTATAAGATCGTCTGTCAGCACAAAGTTCTGCAGAGCGCCAACATAGAACCACAGTTGAGTCGGATTTACCCCCCTTGTCTGTTGGAGTGGATGGCAGCTCACAGGAAGGCCAACATGGCACTAGAAGTGAAATTTCCAGATGGTAATGATGACAGTATAACATTTTATATGAATTTTACATATGTCAGTAATTATCTGTCATCCTTTTAGTATGCTTAATCATAATAAAGATAATTTTCTAGAAGCACATGTCTATAAATTATATATATTTATGTACTAGTACATAATATGTTTGTCTATCCATCATTTTGAAAAAATCCTGAATTTTCTTGAAGAAAAATTAACCATCCATCCAAACCCATTCCACTCATGTATCCATATATCCATCCATCCATGTATGCCATCCATCTCTTTTAATAAGTTGCTATGTTTTTTACTTGTTTTTTCAGATCGTAATTTCGTTGGTCATGTTGAATCTTGGACTTCAGGAGAACTCTTCACCTCTCAGCTTCTCAAAGCGAGGTGTGTATTTCTATTGTATTTGTGTTTTCATCAACTGTCCATTGGTTCAGTACTATAGGAATATAATATAGTTGTATCTAACATAATGGGCACATCTCTAACTTGTTTGCAATAGAAAGAGGAGTAAGGCAGGGGAATCTACCCTCACCTTATTTGTTCATAATAGCAGTTGAACTTTTAAATGCAGCTCTGTGGCGAGTGATTAAACATACCCTGGACAGGACAGGTCATGATGTTTAATGTCCACATTCAGAGTCAGGCTGTTATAGGAGATGCCTCTCCCAGGTACATTTTATGGTTTTTATCCACCCACTGCAACCAGTACAGGAAAATATACCCTGCATACATATCAGATGTCATAGCTGAGGCTGAATATAGCCATCTGCTATGTAAAGTTTGACTTGATTGGACAGATCTGAGTAATTGTTAATATTATATTTACAGAGGACTGCCGGAGAATGCTCATGGCTGGACAGTGGTGCTCCAGGAATCTGAGTAATTATTAATATTATATTTACAGAGGACTGCCGGAGAATGCTCATGGCTGGACAGTGGTGCTCCAGGAGGATCTCGATTACTATGAGCTCATGGGATATGATTATGTCCTTGACCTCATTAGTGAGATGGAAATAGTTCCAGGCTTCCCAACATGCAAAGCGTTCTTCTTGGTGTCGTCTGATAGAAGTCAGGAAAGAGCGAGTCGTCTTAGACATTCCCAGACAGACATGTATGTATTGATAATCTTTTTACAGACTTTGTTTTCATATTAATGATCTCTAATGAAGTGTTAAAACTGCGTATGATTCCAAAGAGTGATAGTTTGTATGTTAATAAAAAAAATGATATTAATACAAAAAATTTGATTTCTTAAAATGTGTTTGGGAAATACAGTAAAACCAAGGGAGTAACAAAACAAAAGGTGGTATCTTAAGACAGGTGACTGCTTGATACAAGTTATATTATTGTCAACAATGGAAAACCGTACTAAATGGAAAACATACCATTTTAATTTCATGTACTTTGTAATGTTTGTGCATGTTCGATCGTCGACACAATAATGTTTTCTTAAAGAAGTCTACTAAATACTAATTTCAGCAAAAATGCGCTCCAGTCAGTCCATCTTAGTAGTACAGTTTTCCATTGAACGAGGATACAAGTACTAAATTAGCTGATTTGGCACAAAATATAGGTGAATTTTGAAGACAGGTGGTATTAAATACAGATGGCATATTTTTAATAATTTTTTTAATTGTCTTTCAGTCCACACAATCCTGACAAAGATCGCATTATGCTTGTTATTGGTCAACTGCCACAAGTAACAAGAAAAGAGACAGTTTCGGCCGGGCAACCATCTGATTTCTACAAACAGAGTGTTCAACAGACCGACAGATTTGGTGTTGATGATGAACTCACAAATATCTATCGCCAGGGGCAACAGTCACAAGAAGATGAATCGCAGAATATTTATCGTCAATCTGAAAGAAAAACTCTTTCTTCCACCACCAACATACGCAGCTCACAGATTGGGAAAAGCATTGTTCAGAATGGAGTGGATGAAGGTCTGAGTTTCTCCATGACCAGTGTACTTAACCAGCGACCGACGGACATTGTGACAAACGGATTGTCAGACAACAAACTGAACCTGAGATACAACAAAAGACGTGCTCCGAACGCTCCCGTAACCAATGGTGTTGCGAATGGCGTTGTAATGAACGGTCACATTACAACAATTCACGAGGTTGAAGACGCGCAGGATCTCTCCAGTAATAAACTAAATGGGAGATATTTTCCGAATGGTGACATCTCACAAAATGAGATGAATGGAGATTTATCCCAGAATAAGTTAAATTCGCGTTACGTGAAATCGGGTGGTAAGTTAGTGCAGAACAAAGGCAAGCCAGGGACTGCTGAGCACATGATATCTAAAAAGGACAAGAGAGATCGCATGTCCGTCGCGTCTGACATATCGGCAGCCAATACAGATTGGTCGCACTGGGTGGAAGATGTATTCAGTAATGCCCTGAATGAGCATGATGACCTCAGTGATGGAAGGTCACTAGAACAGAGAATCAAAGGAGGAGGAAAGGGCGTCCCTGGAGTGCAGACTCAACAGGTAAGTCTCGGCATGTAAAGTGTCTGATTATGACCTTGTGGGACCAAATATGTTATTTGGTTTGCCATCTCTTGAAATTTGCTGTGGCAATTGATATTCAGTTTTCTTTTGCACATGACATTATGTTCCACCTGGAATAATGTACATTGTATTCACAAAAATGTATCATTATTGAAAATAGAGTTATGTCCCCTGACAATATGGTTGTCACAAGTTGGTATGTAGCATATTCATCTTCAAAGTTATTATACGATCAAATCATGATTAGCTAAATACAAAGTTTTGTAGTTAATTTGTATAAAAACTATCTATAAAACCTTGAAATGATAATCCACGCATGTTTTTGTGTGTATAATAATACAATATCTTTTGTTCTCCCACAGGCCACTGTTCCTCCTGTATCACTTGGAATCGGACTTACACAGCCAATGCTGAGTCCCAACATAAATCTACAGGCTGTTGGTAAGTTTATTTTATTATTTAAAACTATTTCCATCCAGTGGTTTACAACTGGTAGTATTTACTGTTCTGTCTGTGGGAAAGTGCTAATGCGGTATCCAATTTATTGGCATGATGCTAATAGAAATACTATTTTTCATTAAAAATTTATTTTAAGTAAAAGGAAAATTATTTTATAGAGATTATTTTTTATACCTTTATATCACTTTAACTTACCATGTTTGATTTTAAATCAAAACAAAATGAGTAAAATCTTATTAAAATGTAGCTATAGTGAGCCAATAAAGTTACTATTACCATTTATTGAAATTGCATTTTTATATGGATCCAACTAAAAAGGCTCTCTGCTACTTTGCAACCATAACAAAAAATGAAACCACTTCCATTTGATAATGTATATAAATGCCCCATGTTTCTAATAAAAAGAGTAATATGTAGCAACAATGGACTACTTTTCTTATGATATGTGTTTCAACATTAACCTAATTCCTGAAGAAACATTTGTGTGCCCAGGACAGAATACTTAAACATTAATTGAAAACAAATATTTAAGTTAAAACAAGTAGGTAATGAATTGTTTTAATCTTCAGATCCCATACAGCAGTTGGTTGCACAGCAGTTTGCACAACAACAGCAACAGCAGGTTCAGCAACAGCAAGTACAGCAGCAGCAAGCCGTGCTTCAAGCCTATGTTGTGAGTATCTGACATTTCCTCAACTAAGTACAGAACTCTAATTTAACGGTGGCATCAGCGGCAATTGGTTTTGTATAGATTGCTGTAGGTGAGGTGTGTTCTATGTTATCTTATGATAGTAAGGTAGTAAAGTAAAATTTGTTTTATTTAATGAAGCCACTAGAACACATTAATTGCTTTTTAATCATAGGCTATTGAACATTAAACATAAGGTCATTAGTCTGCTTGAGATGCAGTTGGTTATCAGATCAATCCCTCTCTTTGGACATTATAATTGGGCCATTATTCACTCCATCTAGTGGTCCATGGGGATATTTAATTGTTTCTCCAATATATCATATGGAATATATGAATGTTTATCATTGTTATGTGAGATTTGGGATTATTAATAATAATAATAATATTTTGAAAAAAATAATGCTAGAACAGAACTAAAGAAAATTTGTCTGTATATTTTTCAGCAGGCACAACGTCAGCAGCAGCAACAATCAGCTCTAATCCAGGCAGCGCTACAACAGCAGCAGCAGAATGCGCAGAGTCAACATCAGCAGACGGCTGCTTTGAAAGCCGCACTCCAACAACAGGAGCTTCAGAACCAACTGCTGAAACAGTCCATAGAGCAAGAAGTCCTCAGACAACAGCTACAACAGATACAAACCCACCCACAGACCGGCCTCACCAGTCCTGATGTCAGCTTCTCAGCTAATCTTGCTCTCCCTCCAGAACTGACCACCAACATTGGAGCAATGAGAACCAACATTCAGCCTAGAACCAACATCCAGGCGAGAACCAGAGCTTTCTCACCTACTCCACAACCTCCTGACACAGCTCCTAAACGAGTCTCCTTCATAAAGTCTTCATTCGAGCATAAAGCTCCAGTTGTTAATGCTGTGAGCAGTACGAATCATGTCCCAGTGAGCAGTATGAATCACGTCCCAGTGAGACAGGTCAGTGAGGAATCAAATCACGATTCATCACTCCAGTTGGGGTCGCAGGATCAGGGAGGCGTCATCACGACTATAAAGTTCCCAGCACGGTCGGCTGAACCGGACAAACAGCTGAGAAAACCAGCCTCACCACCACCCCCTCCACCACCACCTGAAGAATTTGCCGACGATATGTACTCCCCTCGCCTCCACTCTCAGCTGACAACACCCCCTACTCCTCCTCCTCCCCCTCCCCCTGTCAACAGAGTGAACATAGACCAAGAAGGGTCATTCACAATCACTGACCAGGCCGGTCGTGCGAGGACGGTTAGGGTTGGCAGAGTTGTCTGGCCGCCTCCAGTCCAACAGGAGCAGAAGAAAGAGCTGGACATAGGCAAACTGGAGATTGATGAGCAAATGGCAAGAAGTCTCAATAATAGGATGATGGGAAAGAAGAAGTGGACAAGACCAGAAGCACCCAAAGAGCAGGACACGCAGCCCAAGTCAATTCTGAAGAAAAACGAAGAGGTGAGATGAGTGTAACTGTGCTTCTTTACTAATGTAAAATTTAATTATGGTGGACTGTCTAAACCAGATTCACTTGGGACTAAACCAATATGCCAGTCTAGACAGAGTACAGGTTTAGACTGATTTCATCTGGTGTTATGGAGCTGGATGGGACTTCGAAATCATGTTGGTTGACACAGAAATCTGGATTACACAAATGCTGGTTTAGACAGTCCACTGTATTAAATTTATGTTTGTAAACAGTGACGGATCGAGAAATTATTATATTTAGGGTGGGGGGCATTCCCAAAAATATTTACGATATAAAAAAAGAAAAATCACTAAATTTAGGGGGGGTCGTGTGCTGGGTGTGCTCCCATGGAACCACACCTGGTAAAGATAGACTAAACCATACAAAAGAAAATATTTTCATGTTTATTGTTTACATATATTATATTATTTATATGTATAGTTCTTTGTTCCATTATTCTTTCTGACCATGTTGTAAATATTGACACTATGTTTATATTACTGAAAGGCACCTGCTGGGAAGCAGATGAGAAGAACCAAGTCATTGGTTGATTCTGCAGATCACATGAACACTCTGCGCTTGCTTGAGAAGAAACTGGGAGGAGCCTCTAAAGGGGAGACAACTGTGGTTGAAACTGCACAGCAGACGACAGACACACTCAACAGAGCACAGTCGCCCATCTATGCTACATCCATAGTAGCTGGTATGTAATGTCCTGAACTAAGTACAATAATAATATAGACAGACATGCTACATCCATAGTACTCTGTTTGACCCTTACAAAATGGCCACCTGTCCCTAATGGCCAGTGGACTCCATGTTTCACAAAAAGGGAGCAGAATGTGGCTCAGTCGGTAGCATGTCTGCCTTTGAAGCAGTCGGTCGTCGGATCGATCCTTCTCATCTACAGTTTGGGCTATTTTCCATTCCAACCAGTGCTCAACTGGTTCATCAAAGGCCATGGTATGTGCTGTCCTGTCTGTGGGAGTGCATATAAAAGATCTTTTGCTGATTATCAAAAAAGAGTAGCCTATGTGGTGGCAGCGGGTTTCCTCTGAAAAAGGTGTCAAAATGAACATATGAATGACGTCTAATAGCCGATGGTAGACAAAAATCAATGTGCTCTAGTGGCATCATTAAACAAAACAAACTTTACTTTGTTTCACATAAAATGAAGAAACAAACCAGGGGGTAATATATACAGGGTTAACTGTACAGACTGAAATGTCTCAAAATGACCATGTGTATGACATCCAGTAGCCAATGATAAGATAACAATTAATATGCTCTAGCGGTGTCATTAAACCAAATGAACTTAACTGTACAGTCTATAATATAAAATATTTTAATACTTATTTTAACTTGCAGTTACAGATGACCCACCACCACCACCATTGCCAACCCGACCACCTCCAAAATTAGTTGCTGTGATCGAGACACAAACCACAATAACACAAAAAAGTAAAGAAATAAAGACCTCGGAACTACGACGATCTGGAAAATATGCCCAAAAGATTGAGCCTGACGTTCCCAGCCAGGAGGTGTACGCAACTCGCCTGGAGATGGATGAACCAGACCGCATAGTTTCTGGTATCTATGCATCACGTATTGAGCCTGATGTGATGGAGTCAGGGATCTATGCTTCACGTTTAGAGCCAGATCCCGTCCCCGCTCAGCCAGCCAAGCCAGAGATAGACTACGCTGCTTACGAGAAGGTCATCACAGAGCTGTATCCACAGAACAAGACTTTCTTCCTGATGTATCACCGCATTCCATGGGTCCTGCAGATCAGAAAAGAGGTAACCCTTTAATGGATTTTTGTCTTCTTTCCTTCAATTCTCATTCGCCCAATTGGGATATATCTTGTTGTAGTTAGTGTTCCACAATAGTTCATCAAAGTCTGGTATGTTCATCAAAGTCTGTGGTATGTTCATCAAAGGCTGTGGTATGTTCATCAAAGGCTGTGGTATGTACATCAAAGGCTGTGGTATGTACATCAAAGGCTGTGGTATGTGCTATCAGTGGGAAAGTGTATATAAAAACCACATGCTCTTATCAAAAAGAGTAACCTAAGCTGAAGTAGGTTTCTTCTAAATGTCCATGTGTTGTAAATACTTTATATCTGAAACCTAATTGTTGCCAATTAATTAATGTGTTGGGTTTTATTAAACAAACATTTCTTTTCATTCGACTTATGCATGTATATAATTGTTTCAATTTTAACAGGCATCTATTTATACTTTTTCAAGCACAATTATAAAGTAGACTCATAGATAAGTTGACTCTTGTATATTTCCAATTAAAATAAATATTTCTCCCCATGGAGAAGTTTGATGATTTCTAATAATTCTGTTTTAAATAATGTTCAGGTTTTCTGGCCGACTGAGAAGTTAGAAAAGCCGCTGGCTCTTCATCTGATTTACTGCCAGATTGTACAAGATGTCTACAACAATGGCTGCATCCGCATCGGCAAAGAGGAACGCATCAAAATGAAAGGAACTTTAGGTAACAATGCCATCTTTGAAACCTCTTTTTGTGAAACAAAACATTTTTAATTCTTAATTTAAAAAAAAATTCTTGTTTTAAAATAATTTATCTTGAGATGTGTTATTATTATTTTAATCTTTATTTCTTAAAAGTGGCGTAGTTAAATAAAACAAACTTTTTTCCTTTTAAAATTAAAACCCCCAAAAGTGACTATCAACATTTTACTGTTTGACTTTTATAACAGTTTTGAATGTTTTCTCTACAGAGGGGTATGGAGTAAACAGAGACAACTTCCTGCTACAAGATGTCTCCACCAAAGTGAAGAGGATCATCGTGGATACAGCTAAAGAATGGCCGACATATTTCTGCAGACTTTTCCCTGTTGCGGTACATTTCTCTTTTGTTTTTTATTATTCCAGGTCTTCTTGCCTGCAACTTAATGTTTATACCAACTGTCTACTAATATAAGTACAGTAAAACCTGTCTTAAGAAGCCACCCAACAGAGTAGAGTAACAAAAATATGAAGAGTTCAGGCGCAAAAGCCACTAAACGCCATTTAAAAAGAAAATGAGTTAACTGAGGGAAACATTAGCTTACTGTGCCATCTTTCTGAAAATCAAGCCAGCTTTCCCCAAAACCCTGTAAAATCAGTTAGAAATCGTCACCGAAATTATCGTTTTGGGGCAAAATACACTAAACGTCACAAAGAAAAACTGGATTTAACACAAATGACGTCAAGTGGACTTAGGGGTTTTTGCGCCTGAACTCTTCATATGGCCTATTAAAAATATTAAGACGTGTGGCTGCTTAATACTGTATTTAATATTGTACTAAATTAGCTGATTTGGGAGAAAATAAAGGTAATCTTTGGTGGCAAATGGCTGCTTACGAAAGGTGGCTTTTTGAGCAGGTTTGACTGTATTTGGCTAATTATTTGTTGATTATATCAGATACTTTTAATGTAATTTTATGTTGGCCTTTTGAAAGTATAAACAGCAGTAAGTTTTTTTTTATCTTATGATGGTTTTGAACAGTTTCATGATAACATACCTTTTGATGCACCTTAAACTAGTTAAGAAATTTATTATTATAATATCTATTTTAATGAAAAGAACAAAATAAGTGGTGTACAACTGGTTTAACAAAGACCATGATGTGTTATCCCAGATGCAGTGCATGGCTAGTACAGCCTGGCTCTGAAGGTAGACGTTAAACAACATAACCTGGCCCGACCATGATTTGTTCTCTCCTGTCTGTAAGAAAGAGTAGCTAGTGTGGCTCTAGTGGGTTTCTTCTCTTGTACTATCATTAACATCTGTTCTAAACAGATGGCTCGGGAAGCTGAGTGATGCACCCATGACAGCCTGCTTGAATCTTAATTTGATTACTAAGTTCAACCTGCCTACCTAAAATAATATTTTACATTTAAAATAAAATTTGTTCAGTTTACTGTTGACCCTTTACTACTATACATGTAGCATTAAGAAGGAATGCAATACTAAATATAGTTAAATATACTAAATATAAATAAATTACTCATATATTGCTTGTAATTTCAGTCGAATGGTCACTACACATCAGTGAAATATCTCGGTGTTAGTCACACAGGTCTCAGAATGATCACCAGAGAAAAGAGCATCGTCGACGATTTCCTGTCTGTCATAGAGGAAATACGGTATGTTTTATCTGTTATCCATGTCAGATAACATGTCAGACGTAGCTCAATCAGTAGTGCATCCACCTGTGAAGCGGTCGGTCATCAGATCGATCCTTCTCAGTGGACTCAGCGGCAGTTTAGGATATTTTCGTTCCAACCAGTGGTCCACAACTGGTTCATCAAATGCCATGGTAAGAAAGTGCATATAAAAGCCCCCTTGCTGCTTATTAGAAGAGTAGCCTATGTGTCGGCAGCAGGTTTCCTCTGAAGAAATGTGTCAAAATTACCATATGTATGACGTCCAATAAATGTGCTCTAGTGGCATCGTTAAATAAAACAAACTTTACTTTACTGTTATCCATATTGCTAGCAGAAACACAGTATGTTTTGTATGTTATCAGATTGCTGGAAATGTTTTGTCTGTAAAAACAAGATAATAATATAATATGAAAACATCATAAAATGTTGGTTATGGACTAATTCTTGGAATATTTGTTTTTCCAGGTTTGAAGACGTTGTACACTGCACCCTTCCAACCAGTACAACAATTGAATTACACCTCAAAACCAAGAATGTTGTCTTTTACACTCCACGGGTAAGATCTACTCAAATAAGTAATGTAGTCATATTTTTATATAATAATTTAAGAACATTGTAAAAAACAGTTTTATATAATGAACAAATCAGATAATGACATTTTTTCTGTTACTTGGTTTATGAATATGTCAACTCAAACAATAGTGACAAGAATTTTGTATTTTAATAATATCACTAAACAAACTACATAAACTGAAGTTTGATAGCTTCTGTTTAGATAAATGTAGGATAAATGAACTATACAGACTGAGCTATGAATGTTAACATTAAATTTTATGATTTTTTTCACTTTACCGTATTCATTTCTAAACCTGAACTGCATTTAATATAAACATTCTTCTTCAGAAACACATGGGTTATTCTTCTTTATATAAAAGTTAGGTTTATGGTTATACAAAAATGGTGGAATTAAGTTTATTAGTTTAATAAATTACTCCCTTTTTGACTGAGATGAAGCATATACAGTGGACTTTCTAAAATGGAACCCATCTAAACCGGAATCCTGTCAAAACTGGACAAACAATTCTCTCCCAATGTGTACATTTAGTGTAATTGGAAACCTCTGAAAACCAGACATTTTACTTGGTCCTGTGGGTGTCTGGTTTAGAGAGGTTTTACTGTATATTAAACATATTTTTAATTTTCTTCTCATCTTTTGATTTGTTTTCAGGCTCGACAGCTGAAAGACATGATTGACAAATTCTGTTCAGAAAGTGAAAAAGTAAGTTCCATAAATAATTGGGAGGATATCTTGCTTGACACTTTTGTGACGTAACCATGTTAAAAGCATTTCCAGTTTCAGTAGAATCAATTTTTATTATTTCACCATTTAATATGTTTCTTTCATATTAAGCAAAAAAAACATTATCCATTCCCACACAAACATTCTATTTGATGGTGGATACATTCTGCATCAAGATTCATTTCACCAACTGTCTCGCCATGAGCAAACAACAATCTTTCGCCTGAGGACAAGTCATTGCCAACTGAAAGGACATCTTAAAAAGATTGGTATTCAGACCTCGGCTCCATGCGATTGTGGAAAAGATGACCAAACACCACAACACTTCTTGCAGTCCTCTCCACTTTACAACAGAGAACGGCAACAAATCTGGCTTGTGAGCACTACAATGGATGCCAAGCTGCGGGGCTCTGCGAAAGATCTACGATTGACAACTCAGTTTGAAACACTCACGGCACAAAGAATATAAAATACAACCTATCGAATGCTGAAGAAGAAGAATTGTATCAGAACTGTTATATAATAATATATTTGTTTTGTATTTAACACAACTGATATTTTGTTTGTAGGGAAACAAGTATGTTGTAGCCACCAAGGACTATGTGACAAGGGAGTCAACTCTGTTGAGTTTCCGCAGAGGTGACATCATCAAGTTGATGGAGACAGAAATGCATTTAGACAATGGTAAGTTTTATAAACTTTTATCTTATTAGAGACAGAATAGATTCTATTTGTTCAAAAGTAATTACTTAAAAACAACACATATTCTTATGTAAAATAATTTTTTGAACCTATTTAAATAAAGGACAGATCTAGTGGAACATGGTGTCTGCTATAACAGCCTGGATCTGAATGTAGACATTAAACCACATGGACTGCTCCCCACTTTTGAACCCTCCCACCGAGAGTGGACCCAGGATTTTGCTGGAGGCTGGTCCCCATGGGAGCATGCTAAAACAATTCTCCGATAGAAGCACGTAAATAAATCTACAAAACCTCCATCTTTTTACCACTTTTCAAAAGTTCCGGATCTGTGTTAAGTATAACTTGTTTTTTCAGGATGGTTGTATGGGTCACTGAACGGCATTGTGGGATTGTTTCCAGCTGAATATGTGAAGCCCTTAGCTCGACATGAAGTTGAAATGACTAACATGAAGGTTTGTATGTTGTATGACAGTGTGACACTTTGTGATATCTGTCTCAATTCAGTAGTGACTTTCCCACTTGTAGAACATCTTCTTGAGTTGTAAGAGTTTATAGGTGCCATTCAAATATTATGTTATGCTCAGAAGTGGATAGGGTATAGGTCCAAGCATTATGGACCATTATATTTATAATCTAGCATTACAAAGCATTAGTGGGGAGATGGGTGGGTGTCTTGACAAAAATAGCATTACGTAATATTTGAATGGCCACATAGGTTTAATTCACAAGGTTTACATCTATGGTAGAATCACTTTTACATATACAATGGACTTTGTCTAAACTGGAGTGCTGGTATACTGATTTTATCCAGTGTTATGGAGTTGTGCATGATGTTAAAATCATCCTAGTTTACACAGAAAACTGCTGGTTTAGACAGTCCATTGTATTTGGATACCAACGTATTAATTTATATGAGAGGAGGCAAAAAAAATCCACCAGTATTATTTCAACTCCTGCCATTATTGTAATAAATTATTTATGTTGTAGTATTAGTGTTTTACATCTTGTTAATCAACCTAAGACCAGTAACCCTAATTACGTTCTTATATTATGTAGTATTCCTTCTTTCTATGAATACATTTTGTTTTGTTTTTTCTTCACATATTTGTTTTGTTTTGTTGTAGGTACATTTGGCTAGACCTCCAAGCAGAGTAAGTGTTTTGTAGAACTTGTTCTTCTCAAATCCAACAAATCATAGTGGCACTTTAAGATGATAGGTCACAGTGTATTAAACATTGTAATAAACCATTTGTTTGAAAATATGATATAATATTGATTATCAGTGAAAACATTCATATCTTGGATGCTGTCCGACCTGTGGGAAAGTGCATATAAGATCCCTTGCTGCTTATCGAAACGAGTAGATTTCCTCTAAAAATGTGTCAAAATTACCATAATTTTATGTACATGTATACATTCAGTGGTATCATGAAATAAAACAAACTTTACTTTTCCTATCTTGGACAATGGAGATGACTGATGTCACAACCAGGACCCAAGACAGGCATCTTCTATAATATCTTGTTCTGAATATAGACGTAAAAACATTTGACATGACTAAGCATTCATCTAGCTATGGTATTCAATTAAATGGAGTTTCATACGCCTTTCAGGTGCAATATCTACTCACCAACTTAATTTACTAATACAAAATACAAGCACAATTGCCGTTTTAATGAGTTTATATTTTCTATATCAATAAATATTGTTCACGGCTACACAAAACTCAAATCATTCCACCATTTTTCAACACAATGAGATGAAAAATGATTAAACTGCAATCTATTTGTATAAAACATAAATGAGATAGATGACGTCCAATTGCCGCTGATAAGATAAAAATCATTATCTCGCCTTCATGTAAAATTCTCTAATCTCATTGGCTGTTTGCCGGTTGACAAATCCCTTGTCCCCCTGTGGGGCGGAGCCTAATT
>JAUTWP010011455.1:0-13911 GCA_033042655.1 Cyathermia naticoides
CCACATCCGATGGGTCTGACTCAGTATCAGGACTTTGTGTACTGGACAGACTTCACCCGCAAGTCTATCGAGCGAGCCAACAAGACGACGGGAGGCAACAGAACAATGATACAAGGCGGGGTGAACTACGTCATGGATATCCTCGTCTACCACACATCCAGGCAGTCAGGTGCGTACAGACTAGTTCTTAAAGTGGCAGTGTCTGTTTTTTTAATCTTTAACCATTTAGAATATATCTTGTACGTTTGTTTGATGCACATCACGCTCCATTCGTCTAATGCACTGATTTGCTGTATCTAAATTAGATTATGAGAAATACACTACAAATCCACGAGGCGGGTCACCACCTGGCCGCCATCGCTATGCCTTAGCGCTATTTGCGTGACCTAAATGTGGTACAAGTGGTGTTGTTGCATCAGAAACATGAAGCGTGGTGCTCATCAAACAAACGTACAAGATATATTTTACACATGTATATGGTAAATATTTTTAAAAAACCAGACACTGCCACTTTAAATAGGCTTTTATTTTGCCAGATAGGAATTATACAGTGGATTCTGTCTAAACCAGATTCAATTGGGACCAGCTGCTTTAGTCAAAGTGCTGGTTTAGACAGATTTTATCCAGTGTTACAGAGCTGATGATACTTTGAAATCATGCTGGTTTACACAAAATCTGTATTGGACAAATGCTGGTTTAAACAGAATGCTGGTATAGACAGATTTTATTCAGTGTTACATGGCTGGACGGGACTTTCAAATCATGCTGGTTTAGACAGAGTGCGGGTATAGACAAATGTTATCTAGTGTTATGGGGCTAGATGGGACTTACTGGTTTACACAGAAATCTGGTTGAGACAAAGTTCACTGCATGTTCTTCTGCTAGTTGTGGTTGGAAGGGTGATCTTGTGGGAAAAGAATAACAATTTGAAGTTTCAATTTGTTTATTTCACGAAATCTGCGATCTATGTTTATCCGTTCGAAAACTAGTAATCGGAGGATATTTTATGTCCATTTTTTGTCCTGTTAGTTTTTATATTATTATTATGTAAACAAAAAAAAATCTTTTCAACTGACCAGATTAAATACAAAATATGAAAATTTATTTTAAAAAAAAAGAAGCAGTTTTAATACTATGTTTAAGATAGAATTTAATGTGTTGGAAAGTTTTAAGACAATATTTGATACACTGGAAAGTTTTACGACTATATTAATACAATGGAAAGTTTTACAACTATTTAATATGTTTAATGTTATATTGTAGGTTGGAACTCATGTGGTATGAACAATGGCGGGTGTTCACACCTGTGTATGGCTCATCCTAAATCTTCCCAGTCAAACATCACCCACCACTGTTCCTGTCCCACCCACTACACCCTCAACATGGACAACAAGACTTGCTCAGGTATGTCACTAAATTCTAGTCTTTATGTCATGGCATCCAGCATCCCCAATATCTCTATCCCTCATACTACAGGCCATTCTTGTTTTGTGTGATTAATTGTTTAATGTAAGAGCAGGATGTAGCTCAGTCGCTAGCGTACCCACCTTTGAATTGGTCGGTCGTCAGATCGATCCTTCTCAGTGGACCCATCTGCAGTTTAGGCTATTTTCCGTTCCAACCAGTACTTCATAACTGGTTCACCAAAGGCTGTTATTTGTGCTGTCCTGTCTGTGGGAAAGTACATATAAAAGACCCTTGCTGCTTATCAAAAAGAGTAGCCTATGTGGCAGCAGCAGGTTTCCTCCCCAGAAGCCCCAATATTTGTATCCCTCATACTACAGCCCATTTTTGTTTTGTGTGATTGGTTATTGCAATACACTCTTTACATGAAACAGTCTCCTCAACCCCTTTTCTAAACCCTACAAAGTTTTAAGATTACTTTTGTTGTCTGCTGATATTTTATTTTATTGAAACATAGCTTAAAGTAAAAATACCATTTCGTACAATAAAAATAATATTTTTATCCCTAATATTTTCAGCACCAAAACGCTACCTGCTATTAAGTCAGAAAAACGCTATTAGTCGTCTGGCAATGGGGCCCGATGATCCAGAAGATGTGGACAACCCTGAGGTGATGCTGCCGATACACGGTCTGCGCAACATCAAGGCCTTGGCGTACGATCCCGTTGATGAATATATCTACTGGATTGACGGAAGGCAGAAAACCATTAAACGAGCTCATGATAATGGAACCAAGGTATTAATTATTATGATATTACGATGATATTACTGGATTAATTATTATGATGGAACCCAGCTATTAATTGTTATTTTATTACGATGGATTCAAGGTATTATTTTGGTTTCTATCAGATCGATCCTTCTTGGTGAACACATTTGGAGTTTGGTTTATTTTTTGTTGCAACCTGTGGTTCACAACTTGTTCAAAGTCCATGTTTTGTGCTGCCCTGTATGTGGGAAAGTGCATATAAAAGAAACATATTTTTATTGTGGTTTCTTTATTATAGATTTAGGTAATACAAAGAATTAACCAAAACCAAATCGGTTTGAATTTTGGCATTTAAAAAAACAAATTCTTACTGTATGATATGGTTTACATAGTTAAAAATGGTTGTAACATTTTTTAAAGACAATTATGTATTGTTATAATGATCAAAACAAACTATATTTACATATTTATTTGTTTTCACATTGAAGTAGTAGTCGCAAATCCACAATTTCATATACAGCCCTATGACCTTGCCATTGTAATTGGAATTTCATTGCTAATAAATGCATGCCTATATTTATTTAAAACTATTTATATTTTACATGATATGTTTTTTAGATTGAAGTAGTAGTCCTAAATCCACACTTCAAGATTCAGCCGTATGACCTTGCCATTGATCCATACTCCAGGACAATTTATTGGACGTGTACTCAGAACAACGTGATTAATGTCACCCGAATTGACATGTCTTCCATTGGTGTTGTGATTGATAAAACCAACAACAAACCAAGATCCATTGTTCTCTATCCAGAGAGAGGGTAAGCTGGTTATTTTATAACAGAAAGTCTCATTGAATTTTATCAACTTATCAGTGGCAGATCCAGGGTGTGTGAATAGGGTGACTGGAGAATTTTTTTTTTACATTCATTCCAAACCTATTTAATGAATTTACTCACTGTCAACCCAATCCAGCCACCCCCTTATTTAATTTCTAGATCCGCCACTGCTTATTCTGCTTTGTCCAAAACTGGCTCTGGATTTAATAAAGATTTCACAATATTAAAAAGTAAATATTTAAAAATTAATTTATCAAACCAATCACTTAATGGCCAGTGCAATAATTATTTAACTGTCAGGGATGGGGTTATGGAAAGCATGCTTGTTAAAAAGCATTATGCAGGGATGAAGGTATAAAAGAATTTATTTGATTAGGCAATAGATAATTATTGAATGGCCCCTTATCATGAATAAGCACAGGACACAAGAACTTGTTGTAATCCATTAAATATAGTTTGCTGAATCAATTCATTAAAGGTATTAGTGTCTGGCAGTCCTACACTCCTGAACATCAAATGACTTGTAATTTTGTATATAAAAGTGTTCTATAAAATTATTTGGTTTTGCACAGGAAGTACAGTGGACTCTTGTCTAAACGGATCTTTATGGGACCTGAAAAATATGCTGGTTTAGACAGAGTTTTTCTAGTGATAAGTCAATTTGGGACTGAAAAATGAATCCTGTTTAGACAGATTTCTGGATTAGACAGATGCCGGTTTGGAAAGAGTGTACTGTACTTAACTCCATTTGGATACAAGTTTTTACACTACAGTACACTTCACAGGAAGTACTGTCCACCATTTTGGATACCATATTCTATACCACAGTCTCCCTTATGATTGGAGATATTTGTAACTGTTACTGTAGTAAACCAGTGTGCATTATATACAGCAAATATTCAAGCTGTTTTTAAATGTTTGATTATACTAACATGTTTTATTGTTGTTTCAGGTACATGTACTGGACTAACACTCTTAGCATGCCACGTATTGAGGGTGCAGCAATGGATGGGACAGAGCGCACCACGCTATTCAATGTAGGACTAGGACATCCTGTTGCACTTGCCATTGACAAGAAAAGTGGCAAGCTCTTCTGGGCAGACACCGAGCTGAAGCGGATTGAAAGTTCTGATTTAGAAGGAGGAAACCGAGAAGTTCTTCTTGATGGTCTGACAGGAAACCCTCGAGGATTAGCAACATATGGAAATTTTCTTTATTGGTTGGATCGTGAGAATCAGTTAGTAGAAAGAATTCATAAAAGCAGAGGAGATATGCGATCATGGGTGCGTGGTCGGATTCCGGGGTTGAGTGATTTGATTTCGGTGGAGCATTCTCTTCAGGATAGGAATCACCTGTGTTCTCATAACAACGGTGGATGTTCACACTTATGCTTGGCGAAGGGAAACAGTAAATTCCGATGTTCTTGTCCACTCAGTCTGGAGTTAAAATCTGATGAGCTTACATGTGCAGACCCGCCGACCTGCCCGCCCGATCACTTCACATGTAAGAGTGGAGACATCCGGTGTATTCCGCAAGTGTGGCGCTGTGACAAGCTGCCGGAATGTGAAGATAATTCCGACGAGGAGGACTGTTCGCGATGCAACCCACAGACAGAATTCCAGTGCACTAGCGGACAGTGCATCCCGATCCAGCTGGCCTGTGACAACAAGCGACAGTGCCTTGACGGCAGTGACGAGGAACAGTGCTGCAAGACCAGTGAGCACCGCTGTCTCAATCATCAGTGCATTGACAAAACTTTAGTGTGTAACGGGAAACATGACTGCACGGACAAGTCCGATGAAGAAAACTGCTCGCGGGCCGGAGCCAATGTAGGGCAGCAGAATCACACACACTACGCTATAGCGATTGTCGTCGGCTTAGTGTTTCTCATTCTAGTGGTGGCTCTCGTGTTCGTGTGTCGACGTAAAACAAGCCACATGCCTTTGGAGGATGTGGACTTAATGGTGATCAAGAAACCACTTAACCCACATTCAGATCAGACAACTCCGGCAAACACACTCTCTTCCCGAGGGAAGTCCATGGTTATAGGGTTTTCTATGGGCTCAGGAAGTGGCCCACCCCTCTACGATCGTAACCACGTGACTGGAGCCTCTTCCAGTAGCTCCACAGTGACTCAGTATCCGAAGGAAACATTAAATCCACCACCCAGCCCCGTCACCGATCGCTCGGTTTATGCGGAGGACTGTTATTATTCTTCTAACAGTTTATCAACTGTGCGTTCGTGTCGACAGTATAAAGCACACTTTACAAAAGCGCATAAGATGCGTAAACACATTCCACCACCCCCAACTAGCCCCTGCAGCACGGATGTTTGTGAAGACAGTGAACCATACAATGCTGCATTTAAAAAATATTACTTTAATAACTCAGTGGTGGAACTGGGATATGACTCGGACCCTTACCCACCACCACCCACTCCTCGGAGTCATTATTTCTCAGATGAAATGAGTTGTCCCCCTTCACCGTCCACAGAGCGCAGCTTTTTCAACCCCTACCCACCTCCACCATCACCCGTTGGCACGTCGGATTGCTGACACACAGTTTTTACACATTGACTCATATGATTTTTTTAAATGTGTTGATCATCCAGTCATAAAGATCAATACAGTATTGATCATGTGATTTTGAATAATGTAATTCTTCCAATCATATGGCTTTGACAGTGTATTTCATCCAATCATATTGCTTGGAACATTTCATCTAATCATATTGCATGGAAAATTACATTCAATTATATTGTTTGGGACATTTCATCCAATCATATTGCATGGAACATTTCATCCAATCAGATTGCTTGGAACATTTCATCCAATTGGATTGCTTGAAAGAGTGTTAATTGTGAAAGTATAGTTTAGACATCACTTACCCCTGAATTTGTATTTCATGTTGAATTTTATTCAGAGCTGTTTATGTTTATATTATAAATATTGCAGTTTAAACAGGGTTGTTGATATTAGTTCTCCAGCCTAGAGCTGCCGCATGTTTGAAAACAGACAGTTGTACATATTGTCAGGTTTGCGTAAATCCTTAATGAACATTTTTTATTTTAAATCTCAGGGAAATGCTTTGAGCCAAAAATGTTTTAATTCTTGATGGAAAGCATGTTTTATAGCTGACACTTTTATTTAATCTTTTGATTAATAAATAATTGGTTTAAAACATTAAGATTGAATGAAATGTATTTTAACAAATGGCAAGCATGTACTGAAAGTGAAATATATTCCAGTGCATTTAGAAAATTTCAATTTTCAGTTCAATATAAAGAATGAAAAAAAAACTTTTATTTAATTATTGAATCACATCTATTGATCAACGAAAACACAAACTTGCCATGTTTGTGTGTGTGTGTGTATGTCTGTATGTGTGTGTGAATTTGTGTTTTGTCTCTTATTTCTAGGGGCTTGATGTAAACACACATGTAGCTCCAATGAATCAGTTTTGGATAGGTGCTTAAATTTGATTGTTATGTATTGAGGGACATTTTGTATTGTTATCACGTATATTTGTGTTGCTGGTGCTGTTTTGAAGATCAAAGAATTTTATAACCAAAAATTTGTTTCCACATCCCAAAAATTCCTCATTTTCATTGTTTCATACAGAGAATTAGTATTACACACCTTTATCTTTATGCAGTCTACCCTGTTATCATGACTCAGATTTATCATAGAAACATTTTCCTGGAAATATTTCTTGAATTGATCTGGTTACCCATCTGCAGTTTGGAATATTTTCAGTTCCACCCAGTGCTCCACAACTGGTTCATCAAAAGTTGTGGTATGTGCTGTATTGTCTGTAGGAATGTACACATGAAAAATCCCTTGCTACTTATTTAAAAAAGTAGCCTATGTGATAGCAGTGGGTTTTCTCTAAAATTACCATATGAATGACGTCCAATAGCCGATGGTAAGATAAAATATCAAAGTATTCCAGTGGCGTCGTTCAAAAATCTTTATATTCAGTTTTTATTTTGGATAATATTCCACTTTTAACTTTGGTGGAGAAATGATTTGTAATGTGTACCAAAAAAAGAGAAAATTTTGCATATGGAATGTTAATACAATGTTTAAATTTATTTGTAATAGGAAATGATTTGCTAATTGAATCAAAATTGAGGGAATGTGAAATGGTCTTTGTTTGAAATGAGAATCTTACAATAAGCAGAGTTTGATCTGCAGTTTTATTATTAGGTGGATGGTTTTTGTAATGTCCATCATAACAGGAGGATGTCATGATAATGAGGTTGATTACATTATAATTATTTTCTCAAATCTGTTTTCTTTATCTTTTGTTTGATACATTTTATATTTATTTTATCTCTCAAAAAAAACCTAATAATAATTATACTGTTCTTTCTGAAATGTTTCATTTGAAAATGGATGCATTTTTTTAACTACTTTACTAAAATCAAATTGATTCTCTGTATGAGTAGCATCTTTATACATATATGTTAATTGAATGTTAAGTGCTCAGTACCACTGTACAGGTGTACCCTGTATCCTGTGGTTATAAAAAGTGTTGTAAATATTTTGTGGACTTAAAAACAGAACGGATTCTATCCCCAGGGCTGTATATAGGTTGTGATTGTTTACTATGAATCTACTTACTTTGTTTATTAAGATTTAACTAAAACACGAATCAATCAAAACTGTTTTAACAGTTATAATTACACTATAGAAACATTATCCAGGGTAGACAACTCCGATTTCTTGATTGTATGCCTGGGACAATGTGCTTGAATCCTTATTGGATGTAAGCACTTTAAATACTACTGTAACTGTAGATTTAGAAATACATGTATAAGTTTTAATATTTTGCCCACAGTCAAACTTGCTTAATCGGCCACCTTTATGAACTATTAACTTGTCTTAAAAGACCATGGTTCTATTTTTCTAAATTACAATACTGCAAGGAAGGCAAGGCTGGTGGTGTATATTGGCCTTTTTAAAATTATTTTTAAACAAGAATAAATGAAAAGAATTGTATATAAAATAATTTATTTAATATCCTATATAAATGTTTAAAATTTGCTGATTTCACTACAATTTTAAAAAGCAATTTTTTGTTACTAATTTGATAGGCTGTTTAAGTGAAGTTTGACTAAAGTAGATATTTCTATGAGTTTTATAGTTTTTGTAGAACGGGTATATCTAGAAAACCAAATTTTGTTTCAGTTTTTCAAGCTGATCCTATTAAAATTAAGTGATTTCTGTTGCCATGGGAATACAATTGGTTTGTAAGTGGAGACCTAATGAATGTTTACTAGTCAAACCTCGCTCAGGTAGTACACCAGTGAAGTTAAATATTAGATTTAAAAACATTAATGCACTTCATTCAAGTTGCACACCAATTACCGTAAAAAGAAATATCTTCGCTGGAAATATTCGATCGAAATCTAAATTACAACACAAACTTAATTCCCCACATAAATAGTTCTCTATGGCATTGTAAGTGACATAACAATATTGTCCGCTTGGCGTAACGTGAACATTTTCCCTACAAATTACCATGTCAGAGGTACCAATCGCGAAATAATTAGCTCACGGAAATATTTCTTTTTATGGTAAGTGGAATTGTTGGGTTTAAAATGTGATATGCTGCACATGGTTCAAGCTACTTATCGGTTATCAGGGAATACAAGTGTCCGATCATCTTCTTAACAAATAGCAAACTGACATCTTGAAAAGAAAAGTAAATAAAAGTGTAACAAGTAATAAAATGTAACAATGCCAGTTTACTAAAAAAAATTAATGAAGGCTTGTCTGCAATGAAAGACTTTCTTTAAGAAGAAAAGTGATATTAAAAAGCATAAAATCCATAGCTTCTTCAAACCTGATTTTTTGTTTAATAGGTTAATTTGCTTTTTTTATATTAATTTTTATTGGGGGTGGGGCATAGTGAGGGGGCAAGCAGAGAGTAGAAGGGGAGGTATTTTTTAAATAAATTTTATTTAATATATAAATTAAAGCTCTTAATTTGTTAGGAGAGGATTCTATTAGTACAAAGCAAACTAAAACCAATGGATTTTATTTGTGTATATAAACTCCTAGAAACTATTTACTACACAAAACATGTGGCAGCAAAACGTAGTTATTTTGTTACATGTGTTGCAGTTTGCTATTCGGTGTTAGTCGATGTTCAGACTGAGTGAGTTGTTTGATTGAATATGATGACAATATCCAATATTTATGTGTTGTACAGATCATCTGTAAATATTCATAGACGTTCAAGTGAACAAAACCTTGGCTATTGATAACTAGTGATACTATTTCTGTGTTGTCTGTAGTCTGTACATAGTATGACCTTCAATAATGACCTCAAGCCCGGAAATGTCCAGTTGATATTTCAGTGCATGCAATAGTTTTATCTACTGGTATACATGTATAATTTTAAATAACAATAGATGTACTGAATTTTAAAAATACTTTTGTAGTTCACAATTCCAATATATTATATAGCAATAAATATTTATCGTGATATATACATGGAAGTTAGTATTTCCATTAACCAATATATAATGCACGTTACGTCTGCTATAACAGCCTGGCTCTGAAAGTAAACGTTAAACACCATAACCTGACCATAAAGCAGAAATACTGTACTATTTTCTCTATCACATGTCAGAATAATTGCAGTGATAATTTCCATAACAAACAATATTTGAAAAATAAAAGCCAGAACAAATTTGTATTTGAAAAATTGATAACATAAAACCCCATGTACATGTATGAAAATCCTGGTATAATTGTAAGAAATATTTATTGCTATGTTATAAATGATATCAGTTTAATAACCTCATCAGGGCTTTTCCTGAATTCAGTTTTATTTAAGTTTAAAATATTCTATAATTTAGGGCATCTTTTCAAAATGAATTGAAAAATGGTATTTTAACAAAACATTTCAATATTAGCCCAATAAAAGATGTTACAGCCATTCTGCATGATAATGTTTAATGCCAAACTAAAAATCTGTTTTCATTAACATGAAAATGTCTCAGGGCACAAAATAATTTGTATTAGAATATGAAAATTGTGGTTTGCTAGTTAATTGTTTTGTTAATTTGCCAAATTTACATACACCAAACATTTGTGTAGCAATTTTTTGAAACTTATTTTGTGCCATGTTGATTTTAAATAAATTTTATTCATTTTCAAATCTCTTTAGCCAAAATTTTTTTACAGTTTCAATGAATGATTACAGTATATATATACTCAACCAAAAAAGTTTAACAAATGTTACAATATTTGCCCACATTGATTTTTATTCATTTACATCAATTAAATTTGAAATATCAGTAATTTGCTTAGCTATAAAAACACATAATCATACATAATAATAGCATTATGTATAAGGTGAGTAAATCCATTCTTTATGGAGGATTCAAAATATATTTTTGCTAAACTTTATTGGTTGAGTACATATATATAAAATATGATTGATTTGTTTTGGATACCCCAGTTTAGGTTGGTAACACCTAATTATTTTGGCTAATTTGGCAGCTTGTTTTAATTTCAGAATTTAAAATCTACCCTTATAGATAATAAAAATAGTTTTTATTTAATACTTGAATCTGGAAGATGTTCTATAAATACTGTAGTCTTGTAGTTTGACGTTTTAGCCATTATTCCTATACTAATAAGTGCTGATTGTGAGTGATATTTTTGTGTTTGTTGGCTATTTGCCCAAAGTGCTTCATATGAATGTTTTATTCTTTCCACTCCGTGTTACTAGGTTTTGTTCATATTATAAACTACATCATTAGATTTGTTTTTACATTTAAGAATTTTATCGAATTTGTTATATTATGCATATATTTGTGTTAGGGTAATATTTGATTGCCAAACTGAAAATTGTAATTGCTGTTTCCTTCCTCTAAAAACAAAGCAATAAATGATTTTAACATGGAAATGTTCGTCAATAAAATGTATACAAAGAAAAAGAAGAAAAGTGTACCACTTATTTATTTTTTGTCTGCAAGAATTCAAGGACATGTACAGGGTTTTTTGATATTTTAAACTGCAGGCAGGGTATTTTTTGTTATGCCAGTACTGAATATTCTTGATGCTTATTATAACCTCAGATGTTCAGCACAGAATATTTAAATCAAACAAGATGGATGGCTGATTAATATAAAAGTAAAACTGGGCATGTGTTTATTTATATCTTAACTCCAGATCACCATATCACATTATAATAAATTTGCCAGTTAAAAGATTAGAAATAAATGTTAGTATTATTTCAAATTGTTTAAATAATTCATTCAAAAATAGAATAAAAGAATAAATTCGGTAAATCCGAAAAGCTAGTTTAATCAATAGGTTAACCTGGTGAAATTTTGTTCAAATTGAATTGTTAGGGCCATTATACAAATACTTGGTACTGTGACTAAATGTTAAGATATATTTTAAAAAATCACACTTAATACTGGCATCTGCTATAACAGCCTGGCGCTGAATGTAGACGTTAAACAATGACTTGACAATGATATACAGACAGCCATAGAAAACAGCACTCATTTATTTGGCTAATTTTTTGTTTTGTGAAGATGCGGTTTGAAATATAGGCTAGAATAGTGTCATTTTCCTAACCTTGCCTGAATAAAAAAATTCTTGATACTTTCATTGATTTAATGACACTTGAGTTGATGCTGCATTTTCTATGGCTGTCAGTATATCTTAATGTATTCCTTGCCATTGTAACTCTCATGAATTTCTTGTTCCGTCCCTAATGATAAAAGTTATTGGGCATTAATTTCACATAAATATTTATTCATAATGATGTCATCTTTAGTACATTATGAGGACATCTGACTTTATTGCATTATCAAAATTATTTGAAAATTTATGAAAAGGCATTCTAACATTTTTGAAAAACATCTTATGTAAATGTGTTTGCTAATTTCTATACTACATTGTCATTAACTATACATCTTATTAACATTATTTTAATCTTCAACTATTTAGGGAAACATTCATTTTCTGGCCCTTATTTGAAAAAGAACTATTTGTGTTAAGGTCAAACAATATTTTACATTCACCCGTCTCTGCATATTTCTCATTTATCTTGTGTTCATTTGGTAATCACATACCAGTCTAATCAAATACTGCCATTTATTGATTCATGGGCCTGTTTTAAAAAAAAAAATTGTTAGTTGATTTTTTTTAGTTTCCTGGAAAGTACATGAATAATTTATATATAATCATTTTAATCCAAAGGTCATATAAAAGTTTATTGATTTTATCCTAATTTATATTTTATTCAAATTGAACCATTGTTTTATGGTGTAAAATCTGTTTTTATTTTATTTATTCATCTAAGGTGTCATTTACAATTATCAATAATATCATGAGTAAAAAATTAAAGTTTATTTCATTTAGCAACACCACTAGAGCACATTAATTTTTGTATCTTATCATCTATTCTGACACCACATAGGCTACTCTTTCCATTAAGCAACAAGGGATTTTTTATATGCTCACTCCCAGACAGGAAAGCACATAACATGAACATTGATGAACCAGTTGTGGACCACTGGTTGGAACTGAACATTGCCCAAATGGTAAATGGGTCCACTCAGAAGGATGTTACCATTATAGTACAAATCTTTTAGAAATAAAAATAAATTTTGATTTATGCCTTCCCCCAAAAAGTGAAAAAAATGTTTTGAATTGCAGCTGTTGTAAACAGAAGTCATTCATTTGTTATCGATGCGAGTGGGATTTAGCTCAGTCAGTAGTGTGCCCACTTTTGAACCCGTTGGTCGTGGGATTGATCCTTCTCAGTGGACCCATCTGCAGTTTGGGCTAGTTCAGTTCCAACCAGTGGTCCACAACTGGTTCATCAAAGGCCATGGTATGTGCTGTCCTTTCTGTGGGAGAGTGTATATAAAAGATCCCTTGCTGCTTATCGGAAGGAGTAGCCTATGTGGCAGCAGTGGTTTTCCTCTAAAAAGAAATGTGTTAAAATGACAATATGTATGACGTCCAATAACCGACGATAAGATAAAAATCAATGTGCTCCAGTGGTGTCGTTAAATAAAACATACTTTTGTTATCGATCACCTTGCAGTAGAAACTTCAGCAGTAAAAGATCAACATTCAGTTTTTTACACTGGTGGGGAGGTTAAGAAAAATGTACTTTGTAAACTTGTGATAGTTGATAATTGTGAATGGCCCCTAATAAAAAAAAAAAAATTATTTCTTTTAAAATTAAGGTTAGGATACTGAATAATAATAAACATTTTTAAAATTATTTCTTTTAAAATTAAGGTTACGTTAATGAAAACTTTGGCCCAAATTTAAATTCCCTTGTAATCAAGTGATCTGGGTGTTTACAGTGAATTACTGCCTTATGATGTGAAAGTATTGAAGTATCGAGTGCCTGTTTGTGTGCACCACATGGCCAGTAGGGCTCGACACAATCTCTACAGCGTTGTGTACGTCACAGCATCTCTCAGCTGTGTAGTGTCTATATGCATATGTAGCTTATACAATGCTTTCTAGTTTTATAGCCATACAAGTCTGTACAAATAAAATACAGATAACATGTACTTGTTGTTTTTGTTTTTTGTTTAATTTTAAATTAGTTTTTACATGCAATTTTCCACACAGAACAGCACATACCACAGCCTTTGATGAACCATTTGTGGACTGCTGGTTGGAATGGAAAATAGCCCAAACTGCAGCTGGGTCCACTGAGGACTGATCCGACCGCTTCAAAAGTGGGCATGCTATCGACTGAGCTACATCCTGCTCCCTGTTTAATTTCATGAGTAAAGTAAAGTAAATTTTGGTTTGTTTAACGATGCCACTGGAACACATTGATTTTATCATCATCGGTTATTGGACGTCATTCATATGGTAATTTTGACACACATTTTTAGAA